>NIVC01003217.1:40000-110558 GCA_002269645.1 Macrostomum lignano
ATAGTTGAAAGTAAAGAAACATAAATAATCAATTTAACTATCACTAAACTAACTAAATAATGCTTGCATCACACGGTACCAGGTTCGTACAACTGCACCAAACGATTATCGCGTCAAGCCAAGCTGCTCAATTCTGCCTCCGAATTCGTGCGTTTCAATTGTTGTTCTTAGGCGCACAGCTAATAACAGCATGGTTAGTAGACCGGCAGTTAGACAACAACTACCTGACAGATTGCAGATCATTGCAGCGCCATTGGAACTGCCTGAACATCATGATAATCGTATTAGTGATCGAGATATTGCTCAAAATTGTTTGAAATCAACTCGACCTGATCAGTTAATGGAGCATAGATTGTTGTGCCGTCTTGTGCCTGTTGCTGTCGACTCAGAATCGGATGGTTTAGGGACTGATGGTCAAGATGTTTCAGGTGCTTCTATTGAGCAGTTGGCTGCTGAGGTAAGCTGTTATTATTTAAAATAATAAACAATGTATTTAGTATAAATTCAGGTTTTGGTCATGGTTGGAATCTTTAGTCATCAGGGGCGTCGCTTTGGATTCTATGGTGGGGGAACAAAGCCAAGAATTCTACATGTACATGTACATAATTTTGAGAATCGGTGTTGTCAGCGCTCACTTTGGTACCACAGGCGCTCACTCTGGTGCCGCAGGCACTCCTTTTGGCGCCGCAGGCACTCATTTTGGCGCCGAAGGCACTCATTTTGGCGCCGCAGGCACTCATTTTGTCGCCGAAGGCACTCATTTTGGCGCCGCAGGCACTCATTTTAGCGCCGCAGGCACTCATTTTGGCGCCGCAGGCACTCATTTTAGCGCCGAAGGCACTCATTTTGGCTCTGAAGGCACTCATTTTGGCTCTGAAGGCACTCATTTTGGCGCCGCAGGCACTCATTTTGGCGCCGCAGGCACTTTTTTTGGGCGCTATACTACAGGCGCTATATTTTTGTCGCCATAACGGGTCACAAGGTTGGGTGGGGGGGGCAAAGCATTGGCATTGGTTAGTCATTCATTTTTGTCAATGTCTGCCGAAGCATCAATTGAAAAATATACCTGGAAAACCATAGAATAATTTAAAGCCTAAAAGCCTGAAAAACCAAAAATTATAACCACGAAATGTCTAGCAAATATGTTGAATTTTTTATTTCATTCATTCAAAAAGCATGCTGAGAGACAGTTTGTTATGCAATTTGCAGACACCGCCTGGAGAGGAATGAATTTTTAATTTGTGCAGACTTGTGCTGAACACGATTCACTATTTTGTTATGGAAAAAATGGTGGTACTTTAAATAACTGCGTTATGAAAGTACTGATCAGGCACACAGTAAATTTCTTCTTTTTCCGAGTACTCATTTTATGATACAGCTAGCTCGTCAGAATTAGTTGCCATGGGGTTGGGACTCAAATAATCTTGTACCTACAGTTATAGTTTCTACAGTCGTCAATAATAATGCATAATTTGAATGCTTTTATAAGAGAGAATTTTAAACTGCTTACTAGAAGCAAAGCTACATGCGGCCCACGAAGTCTCTATCCGGTCCGCTCAAGGTTGTGTCCTTTCTCAGCTCCCTTCTCTCTAATCTCTTCTCGAACTCCTTTCTTCTATTCTCTTTATTCTATTCTCTCCTCTCCTCTGGCCCGCAGTCATGTGCTAGATTCTCTATCTGGCCCTTGATATAAACAGTTTGCCCACCCTGATAAAACTAAAACAGTTAGCAAGTATGTTTCAGTGGTTAGCTAAGGCTACTGAATTACATAAATCCCCTAACGTACCCCTACTGGTCTACTAATAAAACTGCGAACAGTAGTATCATACAAAACTGTACAAAATTCTATCTAAATATTGCCCTACTATCGCAATTTCTACTCTTTTTCAAAGGTTGCCGGACTGCGTCAAACAGTAAACCGATTGTCTTCTGGTAAGTCGGTTCAGGTTCCGGACAATGCAGAATCAACAATAGATTATTATCGACGCTGTTGGATTATCTATCTGGTCTTGCTGCTATTGGCCTTCTCCCTCGGTTGGTTTATTAGTAGTAGTAGTAGTGCTACTACTGCCAATAGTAGTATCACTGTTTATTTCAAATTTGACCAAATCTTTACCATTTTTGGTGGTCTATTATAAACTGCAATTTTTTAATTTTTTCAAAATCTATTATGCTAAGTTGTATACTTTCAGCTTCCCTCAATCCCAATTTACCCTAACGTTAGAATTTTTGACAGTCCTCGATTGTAAATAATATATTTTTTTGTTTTCTTTCACAAAATTTTAAATACTATTGCGATATTACACTTACCGATATAATGCAAAATTAGTTCCAGCTTTCGATCAACTTCTATTTTATAATATACGAGCTAAGATTCGATTCTCGATTTTTACAGCCTCCTTCATCTACTTTTCATAAAAAATATTTTAATGTTTATTATACCTATTTGATTGTGAATAATGGTGGTTAATGTAAATAGAACTTAATACTTTTGCTTTCTGAAATTTTATTAATATTTATCCTGGCTTTCGTTTAATTTTAAAATCGCGCCAATTTTGTTTTGAATAGTTATTTAACAAATTTTTAAAACGCATTTTCATTATATTTTAATAATAGACTATAGAATTTTAACACATTGATTTTTATACGAATTATTATGTGTATAATTTAAGCCTACAAATGTACCTTCCCTCGTGTTGAGAATTTCTAAATGCAATTGTTGGTTTATAAAGGTGTAAAATTACCTGTGTCAAATAAAGCAAATTAAAAAAGCTAAGTTGGTTGCGCCTATTTTGTAAGTTGCTTTTTGCTTTAAAATAACTTTTTTAGTTTCAATACCTTTCTGTCTATTTTAAGTAGCTCACATAGGATTTTGTTATTAATCGAGAAAAACTAGAAAAGCTTTCAATAAAGATTTTTTTTATTGCGTGAGTTGTCTCTCAACTATTAAGTCGACTTATTGTGTACTTTTTACAGCGACTTCGCCAAGTATAACTAAAATTAATAATTGAAAAATGCCATCGAATCGAACATTCGGTCGGCAGCAGCGAATTCAGGTAACAGAAGAGGTCAGAATTGCGGTTGCAATCGCTTTGAACCGATTGTTACAACAGGCTAGCGGAGAGTACACGTTTCCATCGTCGTTTACCACTAATGAACGGGCCTACGTGCACAGCGAGGCGTTGGCCTTGGGATTAAAATCCCGTTCTCGCGGTCGAGGCAATTCTCGTCGGGTAACGGTTACTAAGCGACCAGTTGAATTAGTGGAGATGCAACGTGTGACGTTCGCGCTGTCTTGGAATTCTTGTCGAGCTGTAGCTCAGATGTCTCAGCATTGTCCGCTGACTGATAAGGAGAGAGCAGATTTAATGCCGCGAACTGACAAGTCGCAGGGACAGCTGAGGAATCTACAGTTCACTACTGGTCGACTAATGGGCATTGTGCCTCAGGTGGGTGGACTGGGATGGTCTGTGTTTAGTTCAGACTGTTTTGCTAAACAGGCACCAAAGTACACTGCAAACAATCAGATAGATTGGTTGAAGGCACTGATGATGCAGGAGACACTAAATGCAAACAGGTTGACCGGCAGACACAGGTACAAGCACTAGAGACAGGCAGATCGACCTACTGACACAGGTACAAGCACTAGAGACAGGCAGATCGACCTACTGACACAGGTACAAGCACTAGAGACAGGCAGATCGACCTACAGACACAGGTGCAACAAGCTTTAAAGACGGTCAGGTCGAACTGCAGACAGATACAAGCACTAAAGACAGACCAGACGACCTACAGACACAAGTACAAGCACTAAAGATAGTGAGACAGATCAACTGACAGACACAGGTACAAGCACTATAAAGACAGGCAGGTTGACCGGCAGACAGGTGCAACAAGCACTAAAGAGGTCGACCTACAGACACTCTTTGTCTTTAATGCATGTCTTTGGTACATGCACTAAAGACAGGCAGTTTGACCGGCAGACACTAAAGATTAAAAACAAACGAACAAACAGATGCAGACTCCATAGACAAAAAAACAATATGCACATGGACTCACTGACTCAGCAACATGTCAAACTTTCCACACCGATAGATATCGTACGAGTATATCGGGCACAAAAACGAATAATGGTGGCATACTCGTATACTGTAGTGTAAACTAATAGGCGCTGACATAATTTAATGATGATAACAAGTTTTTTTTAATCCGTTGCCCATATTTAGGTGCCGCAGCCTCGCCGTCCAACTGAACTATCTAAGTCTGCTCAACAGCTGCCAGTGTGGGAGCGACGCGACGAAATTGTTAAACTAATTAACGAACGCCAGGTAGTGCTAATTAGCGGCGATCCTGGCACCGGAAAGACTACTCAGGTAATTAGGCTAGCTTTAAGCTGCTCTGATTTATTGTCGTTGACTACTGTCTACATACTACATCGTTTACTGTATCGGGTGTTTTTAATTATGGCTAATCAGACTTCTTATATACCCCATCGCTTGTCAGGTGTATTTAATTATTGCTAATTAGACTCCTTACATACCCCATCGTTTGTCAGGTGTTTTTAATTATGGCTCCTTCACTAGCCGGCTGTGTCCTGAGCGTTTTAATTATCACTACTGGCTTTCCAATACTGTTAATTAAATTAATAAGCACGCTATCTACATTTCTTCCCCCGTTTCCCAGGTGCCACAGATGATACTGGACGATTGCGCCGCCAAGGGTCGCAAATGCCGCATCGTGTGCGCCCAACCCAGACGTTTAGCCGCCGTATCCAACGCCGAACGAGTTGCCGCTGAACTAGGCGAAAAAGTTGGCGAAACAGTTGGCTTTCATATTCGCTTAGAGTCTAAAGTGTCGCCTAAGACCACTCTGCTAGCATTTTGCACCAACGGTGTTTTGCTGCGCACCTTGTCAGCTGATCCGCACCGAAGCTTCGTTCATCAAACTACTCACGTGATTATTGATGAAATACACGAACGAGATAGACTGGCCGATTTTCTATTAGTCTGTCTACGCGATCTACTAGCGCAGCATCCTCATCTGCGCCTAATCCTGATGTCGGCTAACATGCAGACAGATTTATTTCAGTCATATTTTACTAACTGTCCGCTAGTGGCCGTACCCAATCGTACGCACCCGGTGCAGGATTTCTATTTGAATGAGGTTAGTCTGCGCTTGTTAGGCTTGTGTTCATATACTTACGAGTACTTATGCTACTTTCAATTCAGTAGTATCCATTGTTAGTTTTTATAATTGGTGTTTTTCATTGTTGTAGGCCCGTAGTGAACGAAGCAAGGATAAGTAGAAGTAGAGGTTTTTTATAGCACTGGCTCTTAAACTTTTTCACTTGTTTGATCCGCAACTTTTATTGCCCTGTTTATATACACTACGGCGTGATAAGATGTTGGCCAAGAGCGAGAGAGATAAGGCGGTGCTGAGACCGTACAGCGAAATAGGAACAGCCAATCAGAGACAAGAGATAAGATAGAAGGGTGCCCAATTTTATTGCCTGTGTTAATTCTTTTACCAAATAGCTAATGGGTGGGTGGGTGGGTGGCTTATGCTGGGGTTAGATAAAAATCGAATCAGCCAATCAGAGGCGAGTAATAAAATGAATGACTCGGCAGGCACAGCTGGTGGTCAAATTTATTTTGGCGCACTGGGGCTGGAGAGCTCCACGTTGCAATTTAACAAGTCTCGTCTGTCGTCCCTATATGAGGGTGCTTGGCTAAAGAAGGGGGTGGTTGATCGAGACTTATTCGCTTAAGTCAATTAAGTCTAGAGAAGAAATAACAGCAGAAGCCGCCAGCTAATTAATTCGACGCCAGCAGATTAGGATATTCAATTAAAGTTTCTTAACCTCTTTGTCTCGATTTTTCCTGGGTCATTATACGCGTAATATACTCTTTCTCAACAGCTTGGGCAATTCACCTTTAGCAATTTCTTTTCTTTACTCGTTACTAATTTCTTTACTTGCTACTGAATAGAATGAATATAAGTAGAATGGGTGGGGATGATATCACGTTTATATATACCGAATTGCCATCGCTCGCAGATTCTCGATCTAACCGGCTATCGCGGTGGATCGGCCGCTATAGCGGCTTCCAAAGCCGCCGCAGCGGCCACAGCTGCAGTTGCTGAAGTGGCTTTGCAGCGTTGGTGCGGTAGTGACCAACTAGACGAAGTTGAAAAGGACAGGAATAACGACGAAGTTGATTTCGTTCCCAATTCGTCGTTAGATTCGGTTGCTAATAGCAACGCCGATTCCGACCAGGACTCCTCGGCTGCAGTTGTTTCTGCGGCTGCCGCAGAATTCGACTCGCTGCTCAGTCAGGCCTGGACAATGAACAGTCGCGAAGCTTTGGATAGCGCAATTTCGCTAATTCGCTCCGGTCTGGTGCCAGTTGACCGGGCGCATTCCGACACTGGCGCCACCGCTCTGATGGTCGGCGCCGGGCGCGGTTTTATCGGCTGTCTGGACGCGCTGCTGACCTGCCTGAGAGCTGATCCGTTGGTTCGTGCACCCAACGGTTGGTGCGCCATCGATTGGGCCGATAAGTTCAACCAGGAGAAGGCTGGAGCTCTGATTCGAGCGCACACGGCTGCCACGGTCACTGATGCGGACGATTGCAAAGTTGATTGCGAGCTGGTTGTTAAACTCTTGCAGGTTTGTTTTTTTAATGTTTTCTTTGATATTCATTTGAATCTCTTCTTCCGAGGTCCTTTTTGGTTGGAATGCTTCCTTCCGAGGTCCTTTTTCGGAAGGCTTCCTTCCGTGGTCCTTTTTTCGGAAGGCTTCCTTCCGAGGTCCTTTTTCTGAAAACTTTCTTCCTTGGTCCTTTATTCTGAATACTTTCTTCCGAGGTCCTTTTTTCTGAAAACTTTCTTCCGTGGTCATTTTTTCTGAAAACTTTCTTCCGTAGTCCTTTTTGGTTTGAATGGCTCTTCCTTCAGAGGTCATTTTTCTACATAGTTCGGAAACTCGAGGATTCTATCCAGAATCCTTTGCTGTCGTCCTTCCAAATTATTTAGATTCGAAAATCTGCATTGCTTGTTTTTCCATTTGCTCTACTTACAGTAGCAACCAACAAACGCATTTTTTCGTTAAATTTAATCAGGCCATTCACCAGACCTATCCGATGCAACCAGACAAGCGAAGCGGCGCAGTGCTAATCTTTGTGCCCGGATTCGAGGACATCATGTCACTCTATCAGATGATTCGTCAGTCTGCGCTGCCGTTCGCTCGAGTTGCTATGCTATTCGTGCTGCACTCCCAGCTGCGATTAGACGATCAGAAAGCGGTGCGATTTTGCTGAGTTTGTTGTGCTTTCTATTCGCCGCAACGGTACTTAGTACCACTATTGAGCAATCCATCACTGCCTGACCTTTGAGCAATCCCCTCATCGCAGGTGTTCCGCCCGACGCCCCCAGATCGCCGCAAAATCATCCTAGCCACAAACATCGCAGAGACCTCCCTAACAATAGACGATGTCAGCTTTGTAATCGACACCGGCTTAGCTAAAGAGAAATGGCTCGACGCTGGCACCGGCATTGTGACCTTCCAATGCGCCTGGATTGCCCAGAGCAGCGCCAATCAACGCCGCGGTCGTTGCGGTCGCTGCGGCCCGGGCATCTGCTTTCGTCTGTACACCAGACAGCGGTTCGCTTCGCTTCAGCCCTACCCTCTGCCCGAGATTAGTCGCTACCCGTTAGAGGAGCTCTGCTTGCAGAGTCGACTGTTGGTACCTTCACCAGATAGTGTGCTAACTACTACTGCTGCTTCTGCTGCTACTAACAGTAGCGTAGCCGGCGTTACTATTGCCGATTTTCTCGGAAAAACATTGGAGCCGCCGCCGATTGAAAATATTCGCGCGTCCGTGGCCCTGCTGAAAGAGATGGACGCGCTGGATGCGTTTGAGGTCTCTTGTTCTACTCTTGTTCTATTCTCTGCCCTACTCTTGTTCTATTCTCTGCCCTACTCTTGTTCTATCTTTACTCTACTCTTGTTCTATTTTTACTCTACTCTTGTTCTATCTTTACTCTACTCTTGTTCTATCTTTACTCTACTCTTGTTCTATCTCTACCCTACTCTTGTTCTATCTTTACTCTACTCTTGTTCTATTTTTACTCTACTCTTGTTCTATCTTTACTCTACTCTTGTTCTATCTCTACCCTACTCTTGTTCTATCTTTACTCTACTCTTGTTCTATTTTTACTCTACTCTTGTTCTATCTCTTACTCTACTCTTGTTCTATCTTTACTCTACTCTTGTTCTATCTTTACTCTACTCTTGTTCTATCTCTACCCTACTCTTGTTCTATCTCTACCCTACTCTTGTTCTATCTCTACCCTACTCTTGTTCTATCTCTACCCTACTCTTGTTCTATCTCTACCCTACTCTTGTTCTATCTCTACCCTACTCTTGTTCTATCTCTACCCTACTCTTGTTCTATCTCTACCCTACTCTTGTTCTATCTCTACCCTACTCTTGTTCTATCTCTACCCTACTCTTGTTCTATCTTTACCCTACTCTTGTTCTATCTCTTACTCTACTCTTGTTCTATCTCTTACTCTACTCTTGTTCTATCTTTACTCTACTCTTGTTCTATCTTTACCCTACTCTTGTTCTATCTTTACTCTACTCTTGTTCTATCTTTACTCTACTCTTGTTCTATCTCTTACTCTACTCTTGTTCTATCTCTACCCTACTCTTGTTCTATCTTTACCCTACTGTTCTATTTAGTGTATAAAAGTAGTGTATACAGCTCCTGAATTAAAAGCAGTCACTCTCACTGCCTCTAATCTCTCCCATCAGGACCTAACCGAACTCGGTTTGCACCTGTGCGACTTGCCAATCGAGCCTCGTCTAGCTAAAATGGTTCTAGTCAGCGTTATACTCAAATGCATCGATCCCGTGCTCACCATAGCCGCTATATTATCCTACCGCGAGCCATTCGTGATCCCATCTGAGCCGGGCAAACGCTCGGCCTCTGTGGCAGCCAGACGCAAATTTAGCGTCGATACCTACAGCGATCACATGTCGTTATTAAGAGCGTTTCAACAATGGCAGCGTGCTAGAAGCGAAGGCTGGGAGTCCAGCTTCTGCGAGCGGAATTACATTTCTGGCGCGGCGTTTGAAATGATTCTGGGCATCCGGAGTCAACTGTTGGGCCAGTTGAGGGCTAGCGCTTTTGTTAAAACTAAAGGCTCCGGGGATGTGCGAGATTTGAATACTAATTCTGAGAACTGGGCTGTAGTTAAAGCTGCTCTGGTGGCTGGCAGTTATCCCAATTTGGCTAAGGTAAGGGCTGAGTTTGGGTCATGTTTGCGTCATGGCAGGTTTGGGTCATGTTTGGGTCATTGTAGGTTCGGGTCATGTTTGGGTCATTGTAGGTTTGGGTCATCTTTGGGTCATTGTAGGTTTGGATCATGTTTAGGTCATTGCAGGTTTGGGTCATCTTTGGGTCATTGTAGGTTTGGGTCATGTTTGGGTCATTGTAGGTTTAGGTCATGTTTGGGTCATTGCAGGTTTGGGTCATTGTAGGTTTGGGTCATGTTTGGGTCATGTTTGGGTCATTGTAGGTTCGGGTCATGTTTGGGTCATTGTAGGTTTGGATCATGTTTAGGTCATTGCAGGTTTGGGTCATGTTTAGATCATTGTAGGTTTGGGTCATGTTTAAATCATTGTAGGTTCGGGTCATGTTTGGGTCATGTTTGGGTCATTGTAGGTTGAGGTCATGTTTGGGTCATTGCAGGTTTGGGTCATTGTAGATTAGGGTCATTGTAGGTTGGGTCATTGCAGGTTTGGGTCATTGTAAGTTTGGGTCATATTTGTGTCATTGTAGGTTTAGGTCATGTTTGCATCATATTGTAGGTTGTGTCATGTTTAGGTCATTGTAGGTTTGGGTCATGTTTGGGTCATTGTAGATTAGGGTCATTGTAGGTTTGGGTCATTTTTGGGTCATTTTAGGTTTAGGTCATGTTTGCATCATTGTAGGTTTGGGTCATGTTTGGGTCATTGTAGGTTTGGGTCATGTTTAGGTCATTGTAGGTTTGGATCATGTTTGGGTCATTTTTAGGTTATTGTAGGCTTGGGTCATGTTTAAGTCATTGTAGATTTTGGTCATGTTTAGGTCATTGTAGGTTTGGATCATGTTTGGGTCATTTTTGGGTTATTGTAGGCTTGGGTCATGTTTGGGTCATTGTAGGTTTGGGTCATTTTTGGGTCATTTTAGGTTTAGGTCATGTTTGCATCATTGTAGGTTTGGGTCATTTTTGGGTCATTGTAGGTTTGGGTCATGTTTGGGTCATTGTAGATTTGGGTCATGTTTAGGTCATTGTAGGTTTGGATCATGTTTGGGTCATTTTTGGGTTATTGTAGGCTTGGGTCATGTTTGGGTCATTGTAGATTTTGGTCATGTTTAGGTCATTGTAGGTTTGGATCATGTTTGGGTCATTTTTGGGTTATTGTAGGCTTGGGTCATGTTTGGGTCATTGTAGGTTTAGGTCATTTTTGGGTCATTTTAGGTTTAGGTCATGTTTGCATCATTGTAGGTTTGGGTCATTTTTGGGTCATTGTAGGTTTGGGTCATGTTTGGGTCATTGTAGATTTGGGTCATGTTTAGGTCATTGTAGGTTTGGATCATGTTTGGGTCATTTTTGGGTTATTGTAGGCTTGGGTCATGTTTGGGTCATTGTAGGTTTGGGTCATGTTTGCATCATATTGTAGGTTTGGGTCATGTTTGGGTCATTGTAGATTAGGGTCATTGTAGGTTTGGGTCATTTTTGGGTCATTTTAGGTTTAGGTCATGTTTGCATCATTTTAGGTTTGGGTCATGTTTGGGTCATTGTAGGTTTGGGTCATGTTTGGGTCATTGTAGATTTGGGTCATGTTTAGGTCATTGTAGGTTTGGATCATGTTTGGGTCATTTTTGGGTTATTGTAGGCTTGGGTCATGTTTGGGTCATTGTAGGTTTGGGTCATGTTTGGCTCATTGTAGGTTTGGGTCATTGTAGGTTTGGGTCATGTTTGGCTCATTGTAGGTTTGGGTCATTGTAGGTTTGGGTCATGTTTGGGTCATTGTAGGTTTGGGTCATGTTTGGGTCATGTTTAGGTCATTGTAGGTTAGGGTCATGTTTGCGTCATTGTAGGTTTGGGTCATGTTTGCGTCATTGTAGGTTTGGGTCATTTTTGGGTCATTGTAGGGTTGGTCATGTTTGGGTCATTTTAGGTTTGGGTCATGTTTGGGTCATTGTAGGTTTGGGTCATGTTTAGGTCATTGTAGGTTTGGATCATTTTTGGGTCATGTTTGGGTCATTGTAGGTTTGGATCATGTTTGGGTCATGTTTGGGTCATTGTAGATTAGAGTCATTGTAGATTTGGGTCATTGTAGTTTTTGGTCATTATAGATTTGGGTCATTGTAGACTCGGGTCATTGCATATTTGGGTCATTGCAGGTTTGGGTCATTTATGTACAATTCATATGTAATCAATCAGACTCACTCTACTCTCTCATCTATTTGCTCCCAGGTGGATCGCGAGCACCGCCGGCTCTACTCTCGCACAGTCCGATGCGTCCGCTTCCATCCGCAGAGCGTGCTCAGCCCCAGCGGACCCCAGGAGACCCACGCCAGCGCTGTGGACCAGCTGCCCAGCGACTGGCTGATCTACAATGAAGCCGTGCGCACCGGCGGCGGCCGCATCGCTCACATCCGGTGCGCCACTCTGGTCAGCCCGGCTGCCGTCCTGCTGTTCGCCGGCTCCTGCCGCCTGCCAGCAGACTATGTTGCCAAGCTGGAGATGGCGCTGTCCACCGATCACCCGGCCGCCGCCGACTCAACTGCCTCCACGGCTGCGGGAGACTCCAACAGCGACAATGTCGATTTGAACGACGCCGCCGCTGACTCCGAAATCGACATCGGCGCCGACGCCGAACAAGGCCAAGGCGACGGAGATTTCGACGATGCCGATTTCGACGACGAAGATTTCGACGAATCAGACGACGAGCCTCGGGATCAGCAAAATCCTCAGGCTAAGCAGCGGCAGCGCAGGTCGCTGGCCATGTCCGTTGATAAGTGGATTCGAGTCCGGTCCGACCGAGAGTCGCTGCGCTGCCTACTGCAGCTGCGTTTGAAGCTCAGCGCCCTGCTGCTCAGGCGGATCCGGCATCCGGCTAAGCTGCTCAGCTTTCAAGACGAAGCCGTGCTCAAAGCTCTAGTCAATGTGCTCACCTACGAGGAGCAGGCGCTCGGCCTCCGCCAGCCGGCCGGGGTTGGCGCCAAACCGCGCCAGATTGGCGCCGCCGATTCTTTGTTCCGGCCGCCGCCGGAGCTGGCGCCATCAGAAGAGGAAGACGGAGGATCCAATATGGCTGCCGCCGCTGCTGCAGTCTGCGTTGATAAACCAGCCAGTCCGCTGCCGCCGCCGCCACCTCAGCAGCAGCTGCAGCCTCGCCTACAGCAAATGTCGCTGCATCAGCACCAGAAACAGCAGCAGCAGCAGCAGCAGCAGGGCCAGTACCAGCATCAGCAGCAGGTTTGTGTAAACTGCTTATAAATCTGCATACACTAAATTAAATTTATATCATAAGCCCTGTAGATTGGTTGACTTAGCTGAGCTATTCTTGACCCACTAGCCTATTATGACCCTAACCCACTGCTATGGGTAGCTTTCCTTGACCCACACCCTGACCCAGTTGCTTTCCTTGACCCACACCCTGACCCAGCTTTCCTTGACCCACACCCTGACCCAGTTGCTTTCCTTGACCCACACCCTGACCCAGCTTTCCTTGACTCACCCTGACCCAGCTTTCCTTGACCCACACCCTGACCCAGCTTTCCTTGACCCACACCCTCACCCAGTTGCTTTTCTTGACCCACACCCTGACCCAGCTTTCCTTGACTCACACCCTGACCCAGCTTTCCTTGACCCACTCCCTGACCCAGTAGCTTTCGATGACCCACACCCCGACCCAGTCGTTTTCCTTGACTCATACCCTCACCCAGTCGCTTTCCTTGATCCACACCCTGACCCAGTTGCTTTCCTTAACCCACACCCTCACCCAGTAGCTTTCGATGACCCACACCCTGACCCAGTCGCTTTCCTTGACTCATACCCTGACCCAGCAGCTTTCGATGACCCACACCCTCACCCAGTTGCTTTCCTTGACCCACACCCTCACCCAGTTGCTTTCCTTGACCCACACCCTCACCCAGTTGCTTTCCTAGACCCACACCCTCACCCAGTTGCTTTCCTTGACCCACACCCTCACCCAGTTGCTTTCCTTGACCCACACCCTCACCCAGTTGCTTTCCTTGACCCACACCCTCACCCAATTGCTTTCCTTGACCCACACCCTCACCCAGTTGCTTTCCTTGACCCACACCCTCACCCAGTTGCTTTCCTTGACCCACACCCTCACCCAGTTGCTTTCCTTGACCCACACCCTCACCCAATTGCTTTCCTTGACCCACACCCTCACCCAGTTGCTTTCCTTGACCCACACCCTGACTTTTAAGCCTCTAATTGAACTGTTGAATTCACGGCCCCTTCCACTTTCACTGCAGGCGCCAAGGAAGCGCTATTTCCTACTGCCAGTAGGCAGTGCCAGCCTGTGGTCGCAGGCTCAAACTCACTGCACTCTTCCTGTACAGCCCGCTCTCGAGCGTCGCTTATCTGGCGCTCTACGCGATGCCACATCAAACTCCGTCGCCAACGCGTCGTCCTCAATGATGACTGGCGGCGGCGGCAGCGGCGGCGGCGGCAATGGTGTCTACCTCCTGCTGCTGCACACCAGACCTCGGCCAGCTGTCCCAGACGAGGACGGAGCCGCAGCCGCCAGCAGTTCGGCCTCCTCGTCTCTCCTAGGCGTGGCTCGACTAAGAAGCGTCCAAGTTGGCCAAGACGGCGGCTGTCGGGTCAGCTTCGACTGGATTCAGCGTCATCAGCAGTATCAGCATCACGAGTCCCAGCAGCAGCAGCCGTCGGCTCCTGTCGCTGACTGCGACCTCTCTAGCGAAGCTCGAGGAGCCGAGACTGGTACAGGTATTGAACTGCCAATACCCGAGGCTGAACGGCTTCTAACTCTCTTCTGTACTAGTAATAGTAGTACTGCTGCTAATGCTAGTAATATTACTACTAGTAGTACTACTGCTAGCTCGACCATTGGCTCCGCTTCTACCGGCTCAAGGCAGCAGCAACAGCCTCAACAACAACAATTATCTTCCTCGCGATTTGTTTCTCACCTGTCTCCATCGTTGCTTAGCAACCTTTATCAACAGCAGCAGCAGCAGCAGCAGCAACAACAACTGAAGCAGCAGCCTGTGTGGCTGCAGACTGCTTCTGGCCAGCCGTTGCTGCTTACGGCTCCTGCTGCAGCCGCTCTTCTTCAACAGCAACAGCAACAGCAGCAGCAGCAGCATCAGCAGCAGCAATACCACGATGCCAAACTGTTTCTGGCAGCTGCCGCAGCCAATCTTCAGATGCGGGCTATGCAGCAGCCGCAGCAGCAGCAGCAGCCACTTCTTCCACCTCAGCAGCAACAGCAGCAGCAGAACGCGTTGACTTCTGCTATCGCGGCGGCTTTGCAGCAGCAGCAGCAGCAACAACAGCAACAGCAGAATCGGTTCTCCTAGATTTTGTTAATTAAAACAAAATGCTACAAATAATTAAAAAATCTACTCGATTGACAAACTTGAACTATTTGAAATCCCCAGATTATAAAAACAAAATTCCCTTGTTTTTTCTTGTTATTTTCGTTTAAATTTTCTTGTGTTAAAACCATTGTCAGCAATAATAAGTTTTTTGAGGTTTAAAACGTTTTTGTTTATTTTAACTCATACCGTTTGAGCATCTTAAGTGATTTTCTGGGCTGGCATACTGATATGTCTCCTTGACCTAACGTCTGATCCAGTGGAGTGACTCCTTGACCCAATCTCTGACCCAGCGGAGTGACTCCTTGACCCAATCTCTGACCCAGCGGAGTGACTCCTTGACCCAATCTCTGACCCAGCGGAGTGACTCCTTGACCCAATCTCTGACCCAATGGAGTGACTCCTTGACCCAGCCTCTGACCCAATTGAGTGACTCCTTGACCCAACCTGTGACCCAGCGGAGTGACTCCTTGACCCAATCTCTGACCCAATGGAGTGACTCCTTGACCCAACCTCTGACCCAATGGAGTGACTCCTTGACCCAGCCTCTGACCCAATGGAGTGACTCCTTTACCCAGCCTCTGACCCTGCGTAGTGACTCCTTGACCCAGTCTCTGACCCAGTAAATTTAGGTTCGTTGTCAAATTGTTTTAAAAATAAAATAAAATCCTAAAGTACAAAACGTATTCATTGTTTTTGTTCAGCAGTCCCCGTTGCACTTTGGCAGCTTCAAGAGCTAAAGAGATCTGCAGAAAATAAAAAAGTTTCGTTTTGCATTTATTTATTTTCCGGTGTTCCTACCATGTTATTTTTCTGTAATCTGTTTTTTTATGAAGTTTTTTAGCCATTTTTTGTTTGTCTGCCTTACTGAATTTAGTTAGGGCTCATCTATCCTTTGTTCATGATTGTTGATGCTCGCTAAGTAGATCCATACATATTTCAGTCAGTGGGCCGTTCTGTGTCATTTGTCTATTTTAGGTTGTTATAATTGTTTTAAAAACATCTAAAAAAGCTTTAAAAAATACACAGTTCATTTTTTCCATAAATTGTTTTCCACTTGTTGAAAATGTTAAAATTTATCGCAATAATATCCTTCTGTTATACTGTTTTTTAAGCTTTTTGGACACGGAGATACGAAACAGGACGGAAAAAAGGTAGACTCGGACACAGATAGATGAGGTAGACTCGGACACAGATAGATGAGGTAGACTCGGACACAGATAGATGAGGTAGACTAGGACACAGATAGATGAGGTAGACTAGGACACAAAGATAGATGATGTAGACTAGGACACGGATAGATGAGGTAGACTAGGACACAAAGATAGATGATGTAGACTAGGACACGGATAGATGAGGTAGACTCGGACACAGATAGATGAGGTAGACTCGGACACAGATAGATGAGGTAGACTCGGACACAGATAGATAAGGTAGACTAGGACACAGATAGATGAGGTAGACTAGGACACAGATAGATGAGGTAGACTCGGACACAGATAGATGAGGTAGACTAGGACACAGATAGATGAGGTAGACTAGGACACAGATAGATGAGGTAGACTAGGACACAAAGATAGATGATGTAGACTAGGACACAGATAGATGAGGTAGACTCGGACACAGATAGATGAGGTAGACTAGGACACAGATAGATGAGGTAGACTAGGACACAGATAGATGAGGTAGACTCGGACACAGATAGATGAGGTAGACTCGGACACAGATAGATGAGGTAGACTCGGACACAGATAGATGAGGTAGACTAGGACACAGGTAGATGAGGTAGACTCGGACACAGATAGATGAGGTAGACTCGGACACAGATAGATGAGGTAGACTAGGACACAGGTAGATGAGGTAGACTCGGACACAGATAGATGAGGTAGACTAGGACACAGGTAGATGAGGTAGACTAGGACACATATGAGGTAGACTAGGAAACAGATAGATGAGGTAGACTAGGACACATATAAGTTAGACTAAGACACATATGAGGTAGACTAAGACACATATGAGGTAGACTAGGACACAGAAACTAAAGCATTGTCAGCTGCAATAGCGGTGATTTACATTACAGCTACGAGTATACAAGCACCTAATTTGCATGCATATTATTAGGCACTTTGAGGCGCATTACCTCTATAGAAATTAATTGCACGTGTCCTCACCTCACAGCACCAACTTTCGCATTTTGTGCCATTCGCTGTTCCGTTTTTCAGTCTGAACTACATGTTGCCACTTGTAGTGTACAGTCGTGCGCGTTGCAGCTATTTATAGTAGTATGCATGCACACTGAATATATGTAAATCTCTCTCTACACGGGGCGTCACTCTGCATAGCATGTAGCCATATAATAGGAAAATGCCAGCGAAATGATTAGCTGTACTGTAACATGCGGCTGGTGTTTTATGCAGATTTCTAAATGAGCATTGGTTAAATATTGCCGCAGGTGATAAGGTGGGGGAGAGAGTCAAGTCTATACAGATAAGGGCGAGTTTTTTGCTAAGCCAAGCGCTAGTTTTTGGTCGAAAACAGCACGATCCAACCTGAGCAGTGGAGCCATTCTGCAGTACACGTAAGACGCTGCTGACATGACAGACCCGTTTCTGCTCGATCAAGCAGCACTGGAGGCCCGACTCACGGCTCTCCAGGAGACATTCGAGCGTTGGAGAGAGATTAGAGATTGTCGAGATGTCGCCGAATTTGTTGCCAAAGCGGATGAGTTCAATTGGTTGCTGGGTGAGTCACTGATTGTTTAGAATGTTAGCTTCACCACTGCTTAGTGTAGATTCACCACTGCTTAGTGTAGATTCACCACTGTTTAGTGTAGATTCACCACTGTTTAGTGTAGATTCACCACTGTTTAGTGTAGATTCACCACTGTTTAATGTAGATTCACCACTGTTTAGTGTAGATTCACCACTGTTTAGTGTAGATTCACCACTGTTTAGTGTAGATTCACCACTGTTTAGTGTAGATTCACCACTGTTTAGTGTAGATTCACCACTGTTTAGTGTAGATTCACCACTGTTTAGTGTAGATTCACCACTGTTTAGTGTAGATTCACCACTGTTTAGTGTAGATTCACCACTGTTTAGTGTAGATTCACCACTGTTTAGTGTAGATTCACCACTGTTTAGTGTAGATTCACCACTGTTTAGTGTAGATTCACCACTGTTTAGTGTAGATTCACCACTGTTTAGTGTAGATTCACCACTGTTTAGTGTAGATTCACCACTGTTTAGTGTAGATTCACCACTGTTTAGTGTAGATTCACCACTGTTTAGTGTAGATTCACCACTGTTTAGTGTAGATTCACCACTGTTTAGTGTAGATTCACCACTGTTTAGTGTAGACTCACCACTGTTTAGTGTAGATTCACCACTGTTTAGTGTAGATTCACAATTTTTTAGTGTAGATTTACCACTGCTTGTATACTATACCATCATTCACCAGCAGTTCACCATCATTCACCAGCAATTAACAATCATTCACCAGCCATTCAACGTCATTCACCAGCCATTCACCATCATTCACCAGCAATTCACCATCATTCACCAGCCATTCACCATCATTCACCAGCAATTCACCATCATTCACCAGCAATTCACCATCATTCACCAGCAATTAACAATCATTCACCAGCCATTCAACGTCATTCACCAGCCATTCACCATCATTCACCAGCAATTCACCATCATTCACCAGCCATTCACCATCATTCACCAGCAATTCACCATCATTCACCAGCAATTCACCATCATTCACCAGCAGTTCACCATCATTCACCAGCAATTCACCATCATTCATCAGCCATTCACCGTCATTCACCAGCCATTCACCATCATTCACTAGCCATTCACCATCATTCACCAGCCATTCACCATCATTCACCAGCAGTTCACCATCATTCACCAGCAATTCACCATCATTCACCAGCAATTAACAATCATTCACCAGCCATTCACCATCATTCACCAGCCATTCACCATCATTCACCAGCCATTCACCATCATTCACTAGCCATTCACCATCATTCACCAGCCATTCACCATCATTCACCAGCCATTCACTGTCATTCACCAGCCATTCACCATCATTCACCAGCTATTCACCATCATTCACCAGCAATTCACCATCATTTACCAGCCATTCACCATCATTCACTAGCCATTCACCATCATTCACCAGCTATTCACCATCATTCACCAGCAATCCACCATCATTCACCAGCCATTCACCAGCCATTCACCATCATTTACCTGCCATTCACCATCATTCACTAGCCATTCACCATCATTCACCAGCCATTCACCATCATTCACCAGCCATTCACCATCATTCACTAGCCATTCACCATCATTTACCAGCCATTCACCATCATTCACCAGCAATTCACCATCATTCATCAGCCATTCACCGTCATTCACCAGCCATTCACCATCATTCACCAGCAATTCACCATCATTCACCAGCCATTCACCATCATTCACCAGCAATTCACCATCATTCACCAGCAATTAACAATCATTCACCAGCCATTCACCATCATTCACCAGCCATTTACCATCATTCACCAGCAATTCTCCATCATTCACCATCATTCACCATCATTCACCAGCCATTCACCATCATTCACCAGCCATTCACCATCATTCACCAGCCATTCACCGTCATTCACCAGCTATTCACCATCATTCACCAGCAATTCTCCATCATTCACCAGCAATTAACAATCATTCACCAGCCATTCACCATCATTCACCAGCCATTCCCCATCATTCACCAGCCATTCACCATCATTCACCATCATTCACCATCATTCACCAGCCATTCACCATCATTCACCAGCCATTCACTATCATTCACCAGCCATTCACCGTCATTCACCAGCTATTCACCATCATTCACCAGCAATTAACAATCATTCACCAGCAATTAACAATCATTCACCAGCCATTCACCATCATTCACTAGCCATTCACCATTATTCACCAGCCATTCACCATCATTCACCAGCCATTCACCATCATTCACCATCATTCACCATCATTCACCAGCCATTCACCATCATTCACCAGCCATTCACTGTCATTCACTAGCCATTCACCAGTGATTCACGTCTCCAATCAATCGCCAATTCACCTGTTAACCGTTTCCCCCCCCCAAACGCCGCAGTGGAAATTTCCCAGGGCATTAAGAACGCCGGCTGGGATCTGGACGATCTGGAGGAGACGCTCAAAATGATGTCGGAGAGCCGGCAGCTGTCAATCAGCGAAGCCGATCACCGGAACCGGCGCCAGTTCATCGAGAACGCGCGCCAATTGCTGAGCCAAATCAGCGCCGAGACTTTCCCAGCGCCGCAGGGATCGTTGCCGATCAATTCGACCACTAATCAGTTGCCGGCCGACGCTGAACTGCTCACTAGCGGCGGTGTGGCCACTGTGGGTCGGCTGCACAGCCATCCGCATCATTACGTCGAGGAGCCGGCTAGCTTGGACCTGCTGGATCCCGGAGACGCATCGTACAGTAGCGGCGGCGGCGGCGTTAGTCGATGGAAACGACGCCTTGGACAGCTTGGCGCCGTCAAAGGCTGCTGCTGTTTCGCAACGCGACTTCGAGCGCGGATCTTCTTGGCGGCGCTGCTGGCGGCGCTGCTGCTGCTGCTGATTGTCGGCATCGCCACGGCTGTCGGCAGGAGCCGCGGCGGAGATGAAGGCAACAATGGCACAACGCTGGAAGCTTCCAGTCCGACAACGGCCGGTACTTAAAATTGCATATTGAGTTCGGCTGAGCAAGCGGCTGGCTACTAATTGCCTTCCTATATATGTACTTTAAGCATGTACTTTAGTGAAGTATTATTAGTTTTTGAAGAGTCTGGACCGTTCGTTTTGGCTCGGCCTCAGGCAAGCCATTGATTTTAGCGCCTCAACCCCCACTGGAAGGTAATTGGCGTCTCTATTAACCCCTTATCCACAGGCAGGAATTTTGGGCCTCAACCTCTCACTGCAGGTAATTGGGGCTCAACCCCCCCCCCCTACTGGCAGGTTATTAGAGCCTCAACCCCCCCCCCCACTGGCAGGCAATTGGGGCCTGCCTCAACACCTCACTGCAGGCAATTGGGGCCTCAACCCTCCCCCCCCACTAGCAGGTAATTTGGGCTCAACCCCTCACTGCAGGTAATTGGGGCCCCAACCCCCCCCCCCTACTGGCAGGTAATTGGGGCCTCAACCCACATTCTCGCGAATTTTGAGCAAAGTATTTATTCTTGTCAAATTTCAATAAGCGAGACTTTCATATTTATTGTTAGCTTCCAACCAGCTAAACGAGCATTAGAAATGAAATTATACCTTTCACTTGCTCCTTGCTCTACGCTGCTGAAAAATCATACTTATGATGCCGATTTGTTCTGAAATCAGGCTGAGGCTGTCTTCTTTTGCATTCCAAACCAACACTTTTTATTTGTAAACTGAACAGAAAATGTCAATCGCGCCTATTAATGGTTGAGTGCGCTGCGTTGAAAACATTTTTCCCATTTTTAGTGGAAGATTTGCGGCTTCCTACTCTTAGTAGAACAAATATATTTCGCTATAACAAGTTGTGGTGCATATTATTATGTAAATCTGCGAAATTCCAGTAAATTCATCTCATTTTCTTTAAACAGTTACTTAGTATATTATCACTGTTGGCCACTCAGTCATTGAGAATCTGCCTCTCCGCTCACTCAGTCATTGAGAATCTGCCTCTCCGCTCACTCAGTCATTGAGAATCTGCCTCTCCGCTCACTCAATCATTGAGAATCTGCCTCTCCGCTCACTCAATCATTGAGAATCTGCCTCTCCGCTCACTCAGTCATTGAGAATCTGCCTCTCCGCTCACTCAGTCATTGAGAATCTGCCTCTCCGCTCACTCAGTCATTGAGAATCTGCCTCTCCGCTCACTCAGTCATTGAGAATCTGCCTCTCCGCTCACTCAGTCATCTGCATCTTAACTGTTCCAATCGATAGCTAGAAGTACATTTATGTGTCAAAAAGTACAGAAGTCATACAGTACCAGGCCGAAAAGCTTGCATACACAGGAAGTGCATTGGTTTACTTAAAATAACGCAAATCCAAGTCAATGCTTCACAGTTTAAAGCTTCCTGTGCTTTCAACAACTGTTCTTTTCGATCTAATTGAACAGGAAATTTTATTGACGAGCAACACAAATATAAAAATTAATACCCCAATTTCACTATTCGAAACTGGCAAAATGTATTTCATTTATTGTGAGAATGATATTGAGACTTTATGTACGAGTACTTAATTATGCAAGCAAATATGGAGATCACACATATTAGCCTTGTTGAACTTCTGACAGATGGGCCAAAATGTGAGTGCCATAGCTGCTATCCAGTGCGATTTTAACACTCGTAACAGAAAGACCCCTGACACCGCATTCACCAACTTCTGACCGCATCATTCACCAACTCATGACACCGCATTCACACACTCATGACACCGCATTCACCCAACTTCTGACAGCATCATTCACCAACTCATGACACCGCATTCACACACTCCTGACACCGCATTCACCAACTTCTGACCGCATCATTCACCAACTCATGACACCGCATTCACACACTCCTGACACCGCATTCACCAACTTCTGACAGCATCATTCACCAACTCATGACACCGCATTCACCAACTTCTAACAGCAGCATTCACCAACTCATGACACCGCATTCACCAACTCCTGAGACCGCATTCACCAACTTCTGACAGCATCATTCACCAACTCATGACACCGCATTCACCAACTCCTGACACCGCATTCACCAACTTCTGACAGCATCATTCACCAACTCATGACACCGCATTCACCAACTTCTAGCAGCACCATTCACCAACTCATGACACCGCATTCACCAACTTCTGACAGCACCATTCACCAACTCATGACACCCTATTCACAAACCCCTCACAGCATCATTCACCAACTCATGACACCCCAGATTTCACCAACCTCTGACACCAGCATTCAGCAACCTCTGACAACACCATTCATCAACCTCGGACATCACCATTCACCACCCTTTGACACCGCATTCACCAACTTCTGACACCCCATTTACCAACCTGTGATACCACTATTCACCAACTTCTGACACCCCATTTACCAACCTGTGAAACCACTATTCACCAACTCCAGACACCCTAAAGCATAATGATATTGACAATGTACATTATAAAGTTAATCAACTATGACGTCATCAGTATATTAGCAACTGATTAATTAATTAATTAATTAGCATCGTCGCAATCAGCACCACCAATGAGTCCAGTCTGGGGCGCAGGTCGGCCTCTCTGTGGGGGCCTCAGTGGAGGCGGCGGTGTGTTTCGCTGCCAGGACCACCACCGTGATGAAGACAATCAGGCACACAATGGCCAGCATGCCCAGCAGGTAGCGGTACCGGTACACCCAGCCTGCCCAGTCCCGGTTGTGAAATCGCATGCGTTCCAAGTCGCGCAGGCTGTCAATCTCGACAGTCGGGAATGTCAGCGAGCCGCTCGAGTTTGAAGAGTTCGAACTCTTGCGCCACGACATCAAAGGAACCGCAGCTGCTGTTCCGGCTGCTCCATTGCCGTCAGTTCTCGATCGGGTCTTGCCAGACTCCAGGTCGATCTCTTCATCTCCATCCTCGATTCCTTCATCGTCTGGCTCCGTAGCTTCGTTATTCGACGGCGTAGTGGTTGCCATGGCAACCTCCCTAGCAACCTCGTCAATGAAGCTGCGAACTCTGACTAAGAAAGCCGATCGATTGTCCCTGCTGGACGCTGATGCCAGGGCTGGCGAATTGGCTTTGAGCATGAGGCTCAGCGTCTCCTGCAGGTCATCGATTTCCCAGCCGATCGAGCGGACTGAGGTGGACAGCTCATCTGAGTCGATGAGGTGGGGGGAGGTTAGCAGCTAAATTGTTCCCCTTGGCAACCGAATTGGCCCAACATGAATTAACATGGCGCAATCGGAACTAAATTTGGTTTCCTAGCGACTAACTTTGGGCCCTAGCAACGAAGTTTTCCCCTTAGCAACCAAATTTCCCACCCTAGCAACCAAATTTTCTCTGCCCTAGCAACCAAGTCTTTTCTTCCCTAGCAACCGAGATTTCCCCTAAAAACCCTTTTTTTCTGCACTAGTATCCGAGTCTTCTCTGCCCTAGCAACGAGATTTCCCCTAACAACTAACTTTCCTCTGACCTAGCAACCAAGTTTTTTCTTCCCTAGCAACCGAGATTTCCCCTAACAACTAACTTTCCTCTTCCCTAGCAACAAAGTTTTCTCTTCCCTAGCAACCGAGATTTCCCCTAACAACTAACTTTCCTCTTCCCTAGCAACAAAGTTTTCTCTTCCCTAGCAACCGAGATTTCCCCTAACAACTAACTTTCCTCTTCCCTAGCAACAAAGTTTTCTCTTCCCTAGCAACCGAGATCTCCCCTAAAAACAAACTTTTCTCTGCCCTAGTATCCAAGTCTTCTCTTCCCTAGCAACCGAGATTTCCCCTAACAACTAACTTTCCTCTGCACTAGTATCCAAGTCTTCTCTTCCCTAGCAACTGATTGCTGCCTGCCCTAGCAACTAAATTTCCCCTTCTCTAGCAACAATATATTCCCCCTAGCAAGCAATTTGGTCGCCTAGACAACCCTTGCTTAGGGCCTAGCAACAAAAATGAAGCCATTCGCAGGTGTATTAAACTCACTAGTCAGGTAGCGGTACTCCTCATTCACCTCCTCCCTCTCCTCAGTCCCAGCCGGCGGTCGGTCTCCATCTCTCAGCTGGCGCCATCGCTCAAACTTCGGTGTCAGCAGCTCAATCTGGCCTTCGATTCTGTTTTGATCTAGCAGAAACGGGTCGTCCATTATTGCACTGGCAATGCTTGTCTCAGTGTGTTTTCAGTTTGAAAATTCTCAGGCATAAAGTCAGCTGACTTGGTGTAGAGTCAAAGGTTTTGAGCTTATCAGCTAAGAGCAGGGGGGGGGGGGCAAACGACCCCACTTTGCAAGTTGATATCAGCAGCAGCTTTCAGTGCACACAGCCGTATATTTCTTCAGAAATTTTTGTGAAGAATTTCTACGAACTTAAAACTTGCGCCTCAAGTGGTAGCCGCAAGAAGTTAATTGCTCGTCCTTAGCCCCAACTTTGGCAGTCAGACTGGCTCTAATTCGCTCTGAAAATAGACATTACCAATGTACACTCAGTCAGAGACTCAGAGTCCTCACCCCACCAATGTACACTCAGCGGTCTCAGCCAGAGTCTATACCCTCTCACCCCACCAATGTACACTCAGTCAGAGACTCAGAGTCCTCACCCCACCAATGTACACTCAGCGGTCTCAGCCAGAGTCTATACCCTCTCACCCCACCAATGTACACTCAGTCAGAGTCTATATAGCTTCTCACTCCACCAATGTACACTCAGTCAGAGTCTATATAGCTTCTCACCCCACCAATGTACACTCAGTCAGAGTCTAAAGCTTCTCACCCCACCAATGAACACTCAGTCAGAATCTCTTCTCACCCCACCAATGTACACTCAGTCAGAGTCTATACCCTCTCACCCCACCAATGTACACTCAGTCAGACTCTAAAGCTTCTCACCCCACCAATGTACACTCAGTCAGAATCTATACCCTCTCACCCCACCAATGTACACTCAGTCAGAGTCTATACCCTCTCACCCCACCAATGTACACTCAGTCAGACTCTATACCCTCTCACCCCACCAATGTACACTCAGTCAGACTCTAAAGCTTCTCACCCCACCAATGTACACTCAGTCAGAATCTATACCCTCTCACCCCACCAATGTACACTCAGTCAGACTCTATAGCTTCTCACCCCACCAATGTACACTCAGTCAGAGTCTATAGCTTCTCACCCCACCAATGTACACTCAGTCAGAGTCTATAGCTTCTCACCCCACCAATGTACACTCAGTCAGAGTCTATAGCTTCTCACCCCACCAATGTACACTCAGTCAGAGTCTATAGCTTCTCACCCCACCAATGTACACTCAGTCAGAGTCTATATATACTCACTCACCTCGTAAAAAATTAAACAATCAAGATTTAAACTAATTTAATGAAATAGATAGAAAATAATTCAAAACGCAATGTAAACGCACCGTTTATTAGACACAATGTTTTCTGTTATTAATATTATTGTATCTACGATTGAAATGAACTATAAAATGGCACAAAATGAAAAAAACACTATAATTATAAAGTTGAGAGTCAAAACTGAAACACGAGCGAAAAACCTGTAAGTTCACACGGATAATAAAACTGAATAGAACAATTATTAATCGGATCGGAAAAATTACAGCACTAATTTAGAAAAAAATTAAAGCAGATGTTATCAATTTTTCGATAGCAGAACACACACGAATACCAAAAAAGTGTAAAAAATTACACAAGAAAATTTTTCTGTTTGATTGTGATTTAGGAAGTTTATTTCTCTAAAGAAAAAATGGAGTCTTCTTAGCAATGCTACCTAGATAAGAGAAAACGTATCAAGGACAATTATATTAGCGGGTGTACATTGGAGATAAGGGCTGGTTCTTAGCGAGTGTACATTGGAGATAAGGGCTGGTTCTTAGCGAGTGTACATTGGAGATAAGGGCTGGTTCTTAGCGAGTGTACATTGGAGATAAGAGCTGATTCTTAGCGAGTGTACATTGGAGATAAGGGCTGGTTCTTAGCGAGTGTACATTGGAGATAAGGGCTGGTTCTTAGCGAGTGTACATTGGAGATAAGGGCTGGTTCTTAGCGAGTGTACATTGGAGATAAGAGCTGATTCTTAGCGAGTGTACATTGGAGATAAGGGCTGGTTCTTAGCGAGTGTACATTGGAGATAAGGGCTGATTCTTAGCGAGTGTACACAGAAAAATTTAGAAGACAATAATCTAGGATATTACATACATAAAGCATTCCAGTATTACTGTAAGACAATTCGAAAGATAACAAAATGCGTACCATACTACTATAATTGCTACTGAAAACAATCCAAGGCTAACTCTCAGCTACTTTTATTACCGTATTGAAAGAAAGCATAAAAACAAAAAGCAGCAATCTCCGAGACTAGTTCAAGCGCACCTGTAATTTAGCTGACAAGTTAGTTAGCAAAGAACAATATATAATTCTACTATGCTTATTAAAGTAATCCACACACACAAAGAAGAGCAGGAATGCAGAGTAAATAATATTAAGAAAAAAACTGACCTTGAATTGATATATAGAGGCTGATTCGTTACTTTTAACATCTGCTTATGAATTATTACGATAAAACTTAAAATTCCGATTTTCACAATAATATATTTTCGATACATATCGGTAGAAGATAGCAAAGCATTAAGGAAAACGCAAAGAATGGAATTGGAGTCTTGGACAAATAAATGAATTAATTTTTATATTGAGCTTAATTGCTTAGCAACCGTGGCTAGGTTACAGCCGTACTAAAGAAACTAATGTTATCATCACCATGGCAACCGTTGCTAAGCTATCGTCATAGCAACAGTCACTGGACTATTTAGTTAAACTAAATATTAGGACCTTAGCAACCGTTGCTAAGCTACTTTCATAGCAGCCGTTTCCAAGCTACCTTCATAGCAACCGTTGCTAAGCTATCTTCATAGCAACCGTTGCTAAGCTATCTTCATAGCAACAGTCGCTGGACCATTTAGTTAAACTAAATATTAGGACCTTAGCAACCGTTGCTAAGCTACTTTCATAGCAGCCGTTTCCAAACTACCTTCATAGCAACCGTTGCTAAGCTATCTTCATAGCAACAGTCGCTGGAGTATTTAGTTAAACTAAATATTAGGACCTTAGCAACCGTTGCTAAGAGACAGTTTCTTCTCAAAGCCCCGACACAGACTAATTAGCGTTCTCAAACCGAGCAGGTAACCCTCGTCGGGACTTCCTCTACAGCTATTGGCTGGCTCATTCGAGTCGTCGGCGGCAGGCACGGCAACTGCGTGCGTGAAGTCCACCATCTTCACCAGAACGTGTCGCCGATCCGCCTGCGCCAGAGCTTGCGGGCAGCACTCGACGCCGAGTAGAATCGAGCTGGCGTAGAAGTGAAACAGGTCCTGCGCGTCGAACCAGGCTAATATGGCCTCCAGTTGAGCAATGATGAGGCGCAATAAACGCTGTCTGTGCTCGCGAGGCACACTGTCAATCAGTGGCGGAATCACCCGTTCATGCATGTTGTCGGGCGTGATCTCTTTGCCGTAGCGTTTGTTGAAGCGTTCGTAGTATCCGTCTGAAATCATATTATTTAGTAGGCGATATGTATTGAAGACAATATTTTTGGTAGGCGATATGTATCGAAAACGATATTTCTGGTAGGCGATATGTATCGAAAACTATATTTCTAGTAGGCGATAAGTAGGCGATATGTATCGAAAACTATATTTCCAGTAGGCGATAAGTGGACGATATGTATCGAAAATAATATTTCCAGTAGGCGATATGTATCGAAAACTATATTTCTAGTAGGCGATATGTATAAGAAACAATATTTTTAGTGGGAGATATATATCGAAAACTATATTTCTAGTAGGCGATATGTATAAGAAACAATATTTCTAGTGGGAGATATGTATCGAAAACAATATTTCTGGTAGGCGATATGTATCGAAAACAATATTTCTAGTGGGCGATATGTATTGAAAAAGATATTCCTGATAAGCGATATGTAAGGAAGTTTTTTAGTTTCCTTTTCAGCATAAATAGCAAATTACAAAAGTTCTCTCACCGGCAGCTTTCTCGGCTCGATTTCCGCCGTCGACCTCGTCAAACCCGTTAGGCCCGTCTAGCTGGCCGGAACGCCAGACGCGGAGGCCGGTAACAAAAAATCCAATCTCGTGCCTGTAGGCATATTTGGCTATTTCAGATTCGCGCTTCTCAGCCGAAGCGGTGGGCTCGTAGCTCCGAGCTCCCATCTTCACGTCCATAACAGAGGGCCTGGCGAATCCGCTAAGCAAGTCTTCCAATCGCATGTAGCGAGCCCCGGTCTCCGGGTGTCGATAGACGCCATGAAACGCCGGCAGGAAGGGTCGCAATCCGTTTAATAAGTTTCTTCGACGCTCTGAACAAGGATCGCTGCCCACCGGGGCATTGGCGAACACGGCTTCGTAGAACTCCGCCTCTCGATTGCCTTTCGGTGGAGCTTGGATCGGCTTGTAGACGCATTGTTCGTCCTGGCAGTAGAGAACTGGCGAACCGAAAAATGATTGCTTTGTTATGCGTTTTTCGATACATATCGGCTGACATATGCAAACTATAGGATTGCAATTCTTCAAGCTTTTTAAATACTGGATAAGTCGAATTAGTTCTTTTTTGTTACTCATTTAACATAACTTTTTGTCTTAACTGTCAATATTTTTGTAAACTGTTATAACTTTTTTCGATACATGTCGGCAATGTAACTATTTTTTAGCTCTAGATCAAACAAGAAATAATTTCGTGGTATTCGCTTCTGAGTGGCAAACATTGACTGAGCCATTTGACGGACAGAAAGACCTATTTATTATTGCGAGGATAATAATGAACGATTACTGATTAACAATTTGTGGGAGTTGCTAATAGTGCACATGATATTAAAAAGTAGTTTTAAATTAGCTTACATATAAGCAAAGTGTGATTTCAATAGCAATAGCTTGGACACGTGGACAAGTACTAAAACTTGAGTAATTTAATAAAAAAAAGAAAATTAGGAAGTCAGGCACACAAATTTCGAAACCGTTTTTTTGATAAAAACTAATTCCAACGAAGTAACCCATACATATCGAATACTATTACTAACAGTAGTTTTGCTTTAGACACTAAATAGTCTAAAAATATCTGTCGGAACAGATAGTGCTCAGGCCACCACAGTTATTATCTTGCTGTATTGAGTAAGCACACGCACACACACGCACTTCACTACAAACCATAAAGTTTACACTGTACTAGGAGATATTTTGCCTCATTAGACCAACAAAAGCAAGGCTAAGTGAGAGGCACAGAGAGAGGGACGAGAGATTAGAAGAATGCTGATTAATTCTAAAAATCAGTTTAAATGTTATTGTTGATTCAACCTTACGAGCATTTTTGTAACTATTAATAGTGCGCATTAAATACTGCAAATTAAAAGTAGAAATTGAGATATTCGAATGCCACACATAGGCCAAGCCTAGCTTTGTTACACAGCAAAAAATAATTATAACTACCGACAGCAACCGACAGCTCAGCCGCAGCTATTGCTGAAGGCTGCATACGGCTGTTCAGTCCAAGGACTGGGGGGTCGCCACACACACCCTCAACTACCCCAGCTAATGCTGGCACCCATTTTACAGCTGGGTGAACTGAAGCAATGCAGAGTTAAGTGTCTTGCTCAAGGACACAAATTATTCCAGTGGGATCGAGAATCGAACCCCCAACCTTTCAGTCGCGAGTCCAACACTCTGACCACTGGGCTACACAGCAATGCTACTTGTATTGCAAACCCACAATGCATTCACAACCTATTTAATGCCTAAAAATATTGTTTTATAATAGGTTATATGTTGTGATGCTTGCCAACTAATATATTGTAAGACCAGAATTGCGAGAAATAATCAGTACGAGGGCTCAAAGGCCAAGTTAGTCGATATATATATTTGTCATTCATTATGTACGCGCGTACATTCCGATCGATATAGGTTCAGGTGAATAAAAGCGTGCCCAACCCCCCAGCGCAGGCCAACCCCCAAAACAGCCAACACAACGAACACCAAAACTCACACCACTTTCCCCCAAGCAAGAGGAATAAAACTCTATGGCAAAAGTTCAAAAGAAGGTTCACTCAGGGCGATAAACATCAGGAGGCCTCCGCTGTCGTACCGAACGTCTTAGCTCTGGTGGGACGACCGGGTCGATTGCTGCTTCGGTGTCGCCGCCGTCATCGTCATTGCCGCCTGACAGCTGAGCCCAAGCGTCAGGCACACCCAGCTGCTCAGGACTGGTGCTGGTAGCCGGCGCCGGCTGCTGCTCATCGGTCAGCTGCAGAGAGCCGCGGCGCTCCACGAACGGCTTGAGGCGGTCATGGTGCACCACGAGCTTGCGACGCCGCCGAACCGCTATGCCAGGTGCCAGCCGCACTCGATAGTTGACCTCACCCAGCCGCTTGAGAACGACGTAGGGCCCCGTCCAGCGGTTGCTGAGGCTCTTGGAGCGACCAGGCTTCACCGTCTTACAGCTTAGCATGACCAGGTCGCCTTGGTTGTAGGGCTGAAACCGCACGTCCTTGTTGTATCGTTCGTTTCTCTCAGTCTGCGCGCTCTGAAGCTTCTGGTGGACGAGCCTCCGACTCTGCAAAAGCCGTTTCTGAACATCCTCGACGTAGTCCAGAGTATCCGAAGCGCCGCTGTTGGTGTGCGGCAGCTTGAAATCAAGCGGCAGTCTTGGTGGCCAACCGTGTAGCACTTGAAACGGAGACAGGCCAGTCGTACAGTGCGCAGAGCTGTTGAATGCCCATGTGACAAAAGGCAGCTGTACATCCCAGTCGTCCTGGCTTTCCGCTACGACCGTCGCCAACATGTTACCGAGAGTGCGGTTTCCGCGCTCCACCAGGCCGTTGCCACTCGGATGAAACGGGGAAGTTCGAGTCTTTCGCATACCGAGCTGCTCGCACAGAGACTGAAACAGCTGGCTCTCAAATTGCCGGCCCTGGTCACTGTGAATCGTGTCCGGAACTCCGTGACGCAGGGCTACTTGGTGGACCAGAACATCAGCAACTCGCTCGGCTTCGATACTTGGTAGAGCACAGGTTTCCATCCATTTGGAGAAGCAGTCGCAGATGCTCAGAATGTAGCTGTTGTCTCGAGGCGTCCTTGGCAACGGCCCCTTAATGTCGATTTGCACGGTCTCCCACGGTCGCGCCGGCTGTGCTGTACTCTGCAATGGAGCTCGCTGAGGGCGATTATTGTTCTTGCGCCGAAGGCATGCTGCACAGCTGGCGACCCAGTTCTGGACATCCTGCTGCATATTTGGCCACCAGCAGCGCTCCCGTAACTTATGCAGTGTTCTGTCCGCGCCGAGGTGACCGCTAGCGGCTGCATCGTGGGCGTCGGCCAGGAACTCGGCTCGCAGATGGCTCGGAACGACCGGCTTTCCTTGCCTGACCAGCGCGCCATGCGGTCCGATCTCAATTCCATCATCGCCCAAGAACACCTCAACCTTCTGCTGATTGCTGTTGGACAGGTGCTCGCGTCCCTCGGTGAGCGCCTTGAAGACACTCTGCAGAAGCGCATCGCGCTGCTGTTCCTCCAGGAAGTCTTGATCCCTGCTGCTGTTGAGCTGAGTAGTGGCGGTTCGACTCAACATGTCCGGGACGACATTCTCTAGACCAGGCTCATCTTTTGACTTCACTCGCAGCCAGACCAGCTTCTCACTCCTGGCGGGGACGTTGATTTTGCACTCAATGCGGGCCACCAGGGTCCCGGTCACCATCCGAATTTTTGAGCTGTTGGTAAAAAACGGCACGGCCTCATCATTAAAGCAGACAGTCTTGTTGTTGATGTTAATCCGTAGCTCGCTGGTTGCCCGACCGATAAAGTCCATCCCTAGGATAAGGTCTACGCTTATTCCCTCTACGACGTTGAATACATGGTCCAATCGGGTCGTCTCTCCAACTTGAACTGTTCCCCGGGCTGTTCCGAGGCACTGCAGGCGGCTACCGTCTACTGACGTTGGACAGCAGCTACTCCCGGACTCGAGCTGCAGGCCGCATGACCGCATGAGGCTGTGGCTGATGAGGGATGTCTGCGCACCAGTGTCGAGCAGGAAGCAGACCGGCTTTTCTTGCAGCAGGGCGCGCACAAAAACTGAATGAGCAGTCTGGGCACTTACTTGGCGGGTTGGGGCTGGCCCGTCGCCTCCAACCCTCAGAAGTTTCCCGCCGGCCGGGCTTTACTTGGGCAGACAGCTGCATTGTGGCCCCAACCGGAGCAGTTGAAGCACCGACCTTGCTTGTGGGAGCCTTTAGTTGGACATCTGCGCGCGATGTGGCCGTCTTTGCCGCACTGGTAGCAACCGGATGTTCTCTGGGCCTGCCGACGGTCGCCTGGTCCAGCGCGGCCTTTTCTAGCGGCGCCGCTTGTCACGGCAGCTGTCAGTGTCTCCAGCTGCTGCTCGAGTCGGGACAGCCGGTCGTCAACCACGGAGACCATAGACGAACTTGCGGGGGTATTCTTGCTCATCACCTGCTCCAGTCTGGTGGCTCTCTCTACCAGCGTACCCAGTGTGCATGTATCCGAGTCGCTCTCCTTGAGCAGGGCTTCGCGTATCCCTGCGCTTAATAGCTGGATAATTCTGAACTTGACCTCCCGATCACGGAGCGTGGATGGGTCATCCGGACGGGCTCCCATGTACAGCAGCCTGAGAGCGAATGAGAGCTCCCTGATTGACTCGCCATTCTTGCGTTGTCGACCTTGGAACTCCTGCATGGCGCGGTGCTGATTGGCAGAGCCGCCGTACTGCTGGAGAAGAAGTGCCTTGATTTTCTCATAACTCTTTTTCTCGGTATCTGCCATGTCCCAAACACAGACTTGGGCCTCCCCTCTCAGCAGGAGCTTCACTTTGGAGGCACGCTTTGCATCGTCCCAATTCTTGTCTTCGGCGAAGTCTTCAAAGATGCTCAGCCAAAAGTGCACGTTTGATTGGCCGCTGAACTTGGGCGGTAGCAAACTGGCGTCGTTGCTCTTCTCATCTCGCTCTTCCATTCTGATCTGCTAACTTGAGTTGGGCCTCGCTGCCACCAGTGTAAGACCAGAATTGCGAGAAATAATCAGTACGAGGGCTCAAAGGCCAAGTTAGTCGATATATATATTTGTCATTCATTATGTAAGCGCGTACATTCCGATCGATATAGGTTCAGGTGAATAAAAGCGTGCCCAACCCCCCAGCGCAGGCCAACCCCCAAAACAGCCAACACAACGAACACCAAAACTCACAATATTATTGACAGTCGATTAGCAGTCTTTTTCAAAACAAACATATGTTATGCACCACCATAGTACATCAAGGAAGCGGAGAGTCAGCAATATTGCAATGCACCTGTAGCTCAAAACCACATTGAAAATGAATCTTAGAAAATGAATAAAAATGTATATATTTACAAATATTAATGCATTCATCAATTCATTTATTAGTTATTTTGCATTGTAAAACAAAGCAAAGCTTACTCCGAGGTTTCTGTCGATTCAGAATTGGGCCTAGAAAAAGTGATAAAACAATTTTTAAGAAAACAGTCTTTAAGTGTCAGAAGTAAGTGTCAATATTTCTATAGATTATCATATGTGATTAAACATTTAACATAACTAGCTAACTATTAGCTACCTTGACCTGCATACTAACCATGGCCAACCTTGCTTAACTTAGCTTGCCTAGCAAGCACAAAGTGCCTTTAAAAAGTAAAATTTCAAACATACACAAGAAGACATTTGTGATTTATATTGAAGAGTAAGAATAAAATTAAAATTGTATAAAATTAACTCACCACTTTTAGATGGAGTTGAGCAGCCATGTCCAGCAACCTGATGCTCATAGCTAACAACATTGGCTGGCAATGGCAATTCAACTCTTTGCTGCATTAGGGATAAACTTGATTTTAGTATTAGTTATTAGTGAAATTTTTATATATACGCTGAAAGCATTAAAATATTAATGAGGATAGAATTTTTTATAAATGTGGGTAGTTTGCATTTTATAGACAGACATTGGCGGCATTGCCAGATAATTTTTATCAGGCTTAGCCATAATAAAGGTCAAGCTAATTATAAGCAAGGATAAGATAGAATATTGTCTAATGTTGACCCTAATTGATTTTTTATACTCGTAAAGGCTAAATAGTATTCTAAGAACAATATACTTAGACAAATTCTCAAATATATACTTAGACAACTACTCAGATATATACTCAGACTAATTCTAAGAAACATTTCTCAGACTTATTCTAAGATTAATAAACTCTTATTAATAGAATAGTCTTGGTGGCAGCTACCAACATTAGAACAATTTATAAAGATGGAAGTCAAACCCTGTACCAACTTAGTGACAGCTGGGGAATCATTTGTAGGGACAGAACTTATCCCTAGCACAGATATAATTTTGAAAGATTATTTATTTGATGCATTACATATCTCAAACTAGTTAAATAAAAAAATAAGATTGCTTATTCTAACTTTTGCCAATATTCATATTCTATTGATTTAAAACTTTAATCTATTTAAATTGCATATTAATATTGGCATATGCATATAGAGGTTAAAGACATACTAATATCTTTACAAATTAAGCATACTTATTGCTAAATTACTTTGTCTAAAATCACTATCAACTAAATTAGACCTAAAAAAATCTTTTTTTATTTTAAACTAAAACAAAATGATAAAGTGAAAAAGCCTAATTGATAAATCTTACAAATAGTCCAAAATAGGGATGTTTTAAATTAAAATTAAATGTAGGTCAATTAATTAGTTCTAATTTTTTAGTCTTTAATTTACCAAATTTTCTAAATGGCCATAGGCCTAGACTTATAAATACCTTATTTGACTCTACTGACCTTGGCATAGACTATTCTAGGCCATAAACTAAGCCTATCTTACTTCTGCAATTATAAAAGCCTTTTTTGTATTGCAACATTTTACAGTTTATATGTATATTATAACAAAATAAATATCATGTTTTTTTACCTTTCAAACAACTTCCAATTACAAAAAATTAATTTTTAATTTCTTTAAAATAGGCCCTAATACTACCACAATAATAGTATTTTTTGTTGGCACTCTCTTTACCTTTTAACTGCTACCTTTTTTTTAAGATGTATTATCTTTTGTTACAAAAAGTGGAACATGCCTATATCTATTTTCAAATTGCTTTATATACCACTTTTTGTATAATAAATATTTTTCTCAGATTCAAGCATGTTAAATATATATATCACTGAACTATGAAGGGCTAATGCATGACAAAAAATTGTGAAAATTCATTTTCAAGCTCAAAGTATATCACTTTTTCTAATTTTTCATTTTTGGGCCACTTGTTTACAATCTCATTGAAGTGCCTATATATAGGGGCCTAGTTGTTTTGATAAATAAAATTTTAGCCAATTGGTTTTTATTAACACTAAACCAATGTTAAAATATACATAGTGGGATTGTGGGAATAGGGTGACTACATACTGGACAAGCAGAATGCTGAATGTGGTATTACTGATAATAAGGAATCTCTAAAGACAGTGTCCACCAACGAAAACAAGGCAAACTAAGCAAATGGTGTTATTTAGCATGATGACTCACTCATCAGTCATCCTCTCTGTCTGTCTCTGTGCACAACTGTTGCTATTTAAATATATTGTAATATTGCCAACCAATGTTATGTATTGTTGTATTATATTGCAATATAATAGTGTCATATTAATTGCAATGAACAAAACGTTTTATAATAATGGTCATTGATTGTAATAAAAACTCTCTAACACAAACAACAGGTTAAACTGCTCCGGATTGCGAATGCTTCGTTAAAGCGTAAACAAAAAAGAACATGACGTCCTATTTTTTTCTTTGAAAGTAATTAACTCGAATACTTACTTTTTTACTTGCAAGCATTCAAACAAATTAAATATAGAATGCTTAAAAAGCCTTGGTCACATACTTACTTTCTAAGCTGAGACGAACTCTAGTTTAAATTTAGTAAAAAGAGCATATACAGTAAGACTTAAATTTAATCTTCTTGTATTCTCTTTGTATGTGTAACTATTGCAGAATGTACCCTGTGAAAAATGAGCTGGCGAAGCGAAACACTTACTTTGGTAACAGACATAGCGAAATGGAAAATGTGTGTAAAATACCTAAAATAACTAGTATAAAATGCGTAAAAAGCAACAAACATAATTGTATGGTACAAAATTATTTCTGTAATCCGCAAATGTCATCAACTGTCATCAACTCTCATCAACTCAAATACATACACTCAAATACTCTCAAATTCATCAACTCATCAACTCAAATGTCATCAACTCTGAAAATGTCATTATAGCAACCATTATAGCAACCGTTATAGCAAACCAGTACTCTTCTTGATGCTCTGCAGGGGGATTCTACCCGGCGGTAAAAATCACGTCGAAATGACGTCGAAAAGCGACGTCGAAATTTCATGTCGATTTGAACCACGATTTCGACGTCGAAATTTTCGCCATCAGATGTCGAGTATGCGACGTCGTGTTTTCCACTATTGATGGCGAAAAATCGACGTCGTTTATACTCGTCGATCACAGAAAGTAAATGGCGATTTTCGACAAATTTTCGATTTTAATATTATGGCTATTAATACTAGTACTTAATATTATTAATATGCTAGAGCAATGTTTCATACAATTAGCCATAAACTACATGTACGTAACTTACAGCTGACGGAACATAAGTTTTATAACTCATACGCTGAAATACTCTAAGCAGTAAAAGAAGTGTTAAGGCATAAAAATGCTAAATAGGGCTGACGTTTCATTTGCTATCCGCGCAAATTGCAATAATCTTGCAACCATGAAAAAAGTATAGTACCGTGTATTCAATTCCAATTCAGCAGCAATTGGAAACGATCATGGAAATCGGCATCCAGCAATTGCGAACAGAAAGCAACGATGAGAAAAAAACGATGAAAAACTGTGAGCAATGATACACGGATACACGCAATGGCAACAGAGTATACATTTAATACAGTAGTTACACTTAATCAATAGCAACATCTAAATATAATAAATGCACCTATACTAAATCTCTAATCTCAAAATATATATACTAAAAATGGTCTGCTCTGATATACTAAACTACATACATCTAATAGCATCATACTAAAGAACGGTAGGGTTTATAAGCAATTATAAAAACTACATACAAAATATATTTATTCTATCAGTCTTTATTTTAATTATTTCTTCTTTTGCTTAGAGCTCAGCAATTATTTGGCCATTGCAATTTAGTTTTTACTGTAACTATGAGCATATGCTACAAACACAAACTACAACTTCTTTACTTTCTGCAATTTTGACTTGATAAAGAACTAGCAAAAGCATGACATAATGGACAAAAGATGATATTGAGTCTAACTAGAACTACACTCAAAAATGTAAAATGTGAAATAAAAAATGAGAAGTAACAATAACAGCAAAGCAAATAAAAGAGGAAAATGAACAATTATCTTTGTTGTTCCTCTTGACTGGAAAGATAATTAACAGCAATGACAGCAAAACAAACAATAAAAAATTTATGGCTACTTTATTGATTCGCTTATACATATATAAACGATTAAAACTCTAGGCAGCAATATTATGTTAAACCAAATTATACACACAATTTATGACACACAATCACACATTAATACAGCGACAAATATAAAAAATGCATTGAAAGGAAGAAGCTGCCATGCGTAATACAGAAGTATAAGTTAAACATTTATGTATATAAGTTAGGCATCAAAAATAATAAATCGACATCGCATGGCGATATTTTAAAAAAATGCGCGTATCTAGCGCTGAGTTAAAACAAAAAATATAACCTCTGTTGTACTGAATTTTTAGGTCAATTTTGTAAACTCGCAATCACGTTGAAGAAAACATTGTAAAATATCATAAATGATATATTTGGCAAATGAGAAGATAAAATAATTCATATCGAAATTTCGACGTCGAATGAAGGTTCAACCGACAACTAATTCGGCGATAGTCTTTAAAAGGCGAATATCGACGTCATTTCGACGTGATTTTTACCGCCGGGTACGGCGATTTTATCGAAAGGTCAGACGCCTGAATGTCGTAAAGGAATTTGAGCAAACGCATCGGCAGGATGCATGTTACAGTGCATGTACATCGCAAGTTAATGAGCAATTGAGAATATATACATGCATGTTAGTTACCCCCCCCCCCTATTTTTTACTTGGGCTGGTTATGCACTTCTGCATACCAAATTCAACTCTGCTTTTAAAAAAGACTAAAGCCCCAAACTGAGCTTCTGCGCATTCGGCAGATTCTGCGCTGAGTTTTCATGGGTCTCGAACGCTTTGGCTCGGCTCGAGCACGTACATGTAGGGAGTGTCCTCACCCATGCAGGCTGAACCGCTCCAAGCTGACGTTCTCCGTCTAGGGCCCTTTCCTTTCTCCCCTCTACTTTTCCTCTCTCTACTCTTAATTGGTAGCAAAATCGTGGCGTAATTTCGCCAAAGGAAAAGGCATAAAAGTTTTGAGATAAATCCAGGTTTTTAACGTTGAATTTGCTTTGGTCCTTTAATTTGCTCCTTGCTCGTCTTACACGCGCAGTTTTGCTAAAATTGTTGAGTGAACCATCAATAGAATAATGTATTTGATCCATAGCCTAAGGTTCATCTCGGTTCGCGACCGTAGTAGCTATTGTTGTATGCATACCGACTTAAAGAAAATAAAGTACCGGTAGACACGCAGAACTATACCCAATCCAAGGGCCGGGCCCCTATTCGTGTTTTCAATATTAAATTTTGTACCTAAATATCATACAATACATGCATGTATTCATGTGCAGTATGTGCATGCAAATGTTAATGCGGGTGCAGAGTTCATAGTACACACACGTACATGTAGGGTACATTTTAACGCTACTATACACAGCATCGCATGTACAATGTACAGTATATGTTAACATATACCAACCATACATTTACCACCACCCAATTGTAGCCACAACAGGGCAACACATATATGATTATAAATCCACTAAAAAGCAGAGAGATCAAGGTTTGACCTAGAGTGTTTTTTAACCCCTTTAATTAGTACGAGTAGGCAGAATTGAATGAACGAATTTATATAGTGCGAACACTCAATAAAGACGCATTCAAGAAAAATTTCCACTTGGAATTTTTCCGATAACACACAAATTACACACGTCACGACGTCATGCTCACCCACTGCAATTGCAATTACAGTGCGCTTATCATATCGTATTGGCACGTCTTTTCTTATATACTACGTGTTAGTACGGCGTTGTTTAAGGGTTAGAAAACCGCTTATAAAAAAATTCAATCGCGTGACCTATAGGGCACTTACTATATAGCTTTATAGCCACTCTAGTACCAACCGGTCTCTCTCTCTCTCTCTCTCTCTCTCTCTCTCTCTCTCTCTCTCTCTCTCTCTCTCTCTCTCTCTCTTCTCTCACTTAGCGTAACAGCTCTCTCGCAGTCAATTAAATGTACACCGCATCAACTAGAGATAACCGGTTTCAATCTTAATAACTGTACGGTGGACTCTCGCAGCACGCGCACTATATAAACAAAGTGCACCGCGAGGGTCTTTGACTATACAGCTCTAAACATTAATTAACGGTGAATGTAATTTTACCAACACCGTAGTACGTCATGCTTGCGTCTAAATCAGGCATTATAATTACCTTCTTCCTCGTTATTCTAGCGGCTCAAAGTATGATGGTCACGCCAACAACAACTACGGGTGGTACTACAGTCGAAGAGGAGCTGTTCCAGACAATCGACGAGACAGAACCGATCACGGTGACATTCTCGCAGACTGACGTAGTTATCGAAGTTGGAGAACAGGCCCATCTATTCTTCCAATTATCTGGCCAATTCAGCAACTCAACCAAGGACGACTATCTGTACTTCACCTATCAGGTGGAGGCCGGCGAAGCGATCACCAGCAAGCAGCGAGTGCCAGTGATTGGCGATCTGGCTCGCGTCTGGCTTCCATCGACCAACGAAACCTATCACGCCATGCCATTCGTGATAGTCGGCCTGACGCCAGGTCACCTGATCATCGGTCTGAACTGCACCAATCCCGAGTTCGAGAATCGTCCCGACCGATTCGTTCGAATCCAAGTTATTCGCAGTCGATGGATCAACGTTATAAACTTCACTGTCGGTCTGTTGTACGTCTTCTGCTGGTCGGCGTCCTACTACCCGCAGACTTGGCTGAACTACACCAGAAAGTCTGTGGTCGGTTTAAATTTCGACTTTGTCGGCTTCAACATCATGGGCTTTATTGTCTACAGCATCTTCAATGTCGGCCTGTACTGGGTGCCGCCATTGCAGGTGATGTATCACCAGCAGCATCCCCGAGGCGTCATCCCAGTGCAGCTGGCTGACTGCATCTTCGCCTTGCACTGCTTCGGCATCACCATATTCCAGGGCATTCAATGCTTTATTTATGAACGCGGCGGACAGAAACTCTCCATAATTGGCAGTCTGTTACTAGGCGGTATGGCGTCATTCCTATTAATCTGTCTGATACTAACCGCCGCCTGTGGAGCTACCTGCGGTCTCACCTGGCTACAGTTTATCTATTTTGCGTCCTACCTAAAACTCTTGATTACACTGGTTAAATACGTGCCGCAGGCTTATATGAACTACAGTCGAAAGTCCACCTGGGGTTGGTCCATTGGCCAGGTTTACCTGGATTTTTCTGGCGGCTTTCTCAGCATTGCCCAGATGCTTTTGCTGGCATATAACTATAATGACTGGGACTCGCTGCTAGGCGACCCAACCAAACTCGGTCTCGGCATTGTCTCCATTTTCTATAACATTCTGTTCTTCATGCAGCACTACTGCTTTTATGGGCCAAGCACTGGAGGCATTATAGTCATCGATGGCGGCAGCGTGACCCACTCGGATGCCCGTGTCAACAGCAACAGCAACGCCTACCAAATGGAAAAATCCACCGACGAGAAGACAAGACTGCTGTGAGGGAAAAATAGCAGACCGACTAGTTTCTAACTTTGTTTCCCCGTCATCTTTTGGAGCATTTTTATACTGTTATTGAGAGAGCAATAAACCCGTAGTAAAAGGCCGTATAGTAGTAGAAATAGTATAGAAGAAAAGAAATGACTAGTTTTCACAAACCTTAACCGCTAGCATCCTCGACTCCATTCAATCCTTCATTGGCTACAGAGAGTTCACCATTCCATCGCGTACTCTCTACCCCTTCTCGCTCGTTCATTGGCTACAGAGAGTTCACCATTCCATCGCGTACTCTCTATCCCTTCTTGCTCGTTCATTGGCTACAGAGAGTTCACCATTCCATCGCGTACTCTCTACCCCTTCTCGCTCATTCATTGGCTACAGAGAGTTCACCATTCCATCGCGTACTCTCTATCCCTTCTTGCTCGTTCATTGGCTACAGAGAGTTCATCATTCCATCCATCTTACACTCTCCACTTCAGCTCTCTCTCTGATTGGCTAAAAAGACTCGATCAGTTTTTTTTCTCAAATATTTCTGTCCTTACTTGCTCGCTGATTAGCTATTGAAATTTGACCGTTTCTAAACTCGAAAATAATATTTTTACTGCTTAGAAGAAAACAAAAAAATATTTCGCAGTCTATCAAATTTCATTATTAAAAAAGCATCAATAAAGATGATATTCTACTTTTTTGTTAGTTCGGTTCGTTTAGAAACCAAAATATATAGTATTTTTTGTTATATTTTTGTCCCAAATTGGCTGGAAATTGTGTTTTACCGTTTTTGTTTACTTGCAAAGAAGATACATGTACTCCTTTTAGTTGTAGCTAGTAATTTATATTATCAAGCAGATGTAATAAAATAGTTAGCAGCATCGAACGCTAGCACTAATTAGCTACACTCTGATAAAATGCGGCACCATATCCAGTTTGGCCGGGTGGTCCTTCAGCAGCAGCGGTCCATCAACCAGTCGGCCGCTGTAGCCGTCCTTCCATCGCCCCGACGGCAGCAAGATGTCCCTAGCAACTGAGCTTTGTCGAATTACCGGAGCCACTAGCAGCGAGTCGCCAACAAGGAACTGATCGTCCACTGTCCAAAGTCTGACGTCATCAACTGTACCGTCCGAAGCCCACCACAGCGGTCTGGTGACAGGCTCTCCCGTGCTGAACAACTGGGTCAAAGCCGCTTCCAACGCGGGGATGTACACTTCCGCTCTGAGCTTCAGCGTCTTCAGAGCAATGTCCGTCACTTCTTGGTCATAGTCCCAGGGTGCGATTGAAAACTGCACGATTGGTAGAAAACTGCTGAGCTGCATCCAGCGGATGTACAGCTCACGTTCCGGCCTGGCGCCTTCCATGGAGTCCTCGGAGTACGCGTTTCCTGGAAATTGGATGCAATTTTGTTGACTCTGGAGCCCCAGACAGACAGACAGACAGACAGACAGACAGACAGACAGACAGACAGACAGACAGACAGACAGACAGACAGACAGACAGACAGACAGACAGACAGACAGACAGACAGACAGACAGACAGACAGACAGACAGACAGACAGACAGACAGACAGACAGACAGACAGACAGACAGACAGACAGACAGACAGACAGACAGACAGACAGACAGACAGACAGACAGACAGACAGACAGACAGACAGACAGACAGACAGACAGACAGACAGACAGACAGACAGACAGACAGACAGACAGACAGACAGACAGACAGACAGACAGACAGACAGACAGACAGACAGACAGACAGACAGACAGACAGACAGACAGACAGACAGACAGACAGACAGACAGACAGACAGACAGACAGACAGACAGACAGACAGACAGACAGACAGACAGACAGACAGACAGACAGACAGACACTAAGACAGACAGACAGACAGACAGACACACACACACACACAGACAGACAGACAGAGAGACAGACAGACAGACAGACAGACACACAGACAGACACACACAGACAGACAGACAGACAGACAGACAGACAGACAGACACTAAGACAGACAGACAGACAGACAGACAGACAGACAGACAGACAGACAGACAGACAGACAGACAGACACACACACACACACACACAGACAGACAGACAGACAGACAGACAGACAGACAGACAGACAGACAGACAGACAGACAGACAGACAGACAGACAGACAGACAGACAGACAGACAGACAGACAGACAGATAGACCGACAAACAGACAGACAGACAGACAGACAGACAGACAGACAGACAGACAGACAGACAGACAGACAGACAGACAGACAGACAGACAGACAGACAGACTCACCGCCAATCATGTCGGGCATCACAAAGTGGTACCCCGCCATGGACAGCATCAGCGCATTGGGCACAATGGATCGCAGTCCGTTCCTCCCGCCCCAGTGGCTGTCCTTGTCAAACATCCGGGTAGCAACCGGCACTGACTGAGTTCGATAGCCGGCTCGAACTTCGACAGCTCCGCCGAACTTTGCCGCCACCTGCTGAACGTAGGCCGTCGTGAACTGCATCGGCGCCTCCAGCGGGGCCTGAGTTCGAGCCCCCCTCAGATAGTACACCTCGCCAGCGTCGAATTTAAACGATTCGATGCCAAATTGCTGACGAAATGTGACCAGCCGGTTCGCGAACCAGCTGACGGCGCTGGGGTTGGTCGGGTCCAGCTGACCTCCGACTCCCTGCCACCAGAGAATATCAGCTGACTTGTTGTTGTTGTCGTTAACTCTTTCAATCAAAAGATACCCAGCAGCCGCAGCTTCATCATAGGCCGAAGTATTCTTATTAAAAAATGGCACAATCCAAGTCGTGACCCGGTGCCCGATGTACTTTAGTTTGGCCGTCATCTCGGCAGGATTAGGAAACTTAATCGGATCCCATGCCAAATCGCCGTAGTTAATCGTGTACCGATCGTCAATTTCAATCTGACTGGCGGGAAAGCCAAGCCTAGTGACGTCATTAGCCAGAGATTCTACATCAGATTGAGCCACCGCCGTCTTGTGCCTGGCCCACGTGCACCAGATTGGTTCGCGAAGCATGCGACGGTCGGGAGACGATGTTGGACGAGTGTACAGCCTGTTGTGAGGAAAGATTGTTTGATTGCTTCGCATTGCATGTGTCGCATGAAAGGTTAGTGGAATACATTGGGGTCATTGGAGGACATTCAAGGTTAGTCGACATTTAAAATTAGTGAATAACATTAAACTTTAGCGAGGAAGTTAAATATTAGTGGAGAACATTGAAGACCAGTGGAGGACATAGAAGATCTTTGGACGATATTGAAGGTTAGTGGAGAGCATTGAAGGTCATTTAAGGACATTGAAGGTTAGTAGAGAGCATTGAAGGGCATTTGAGGACATTGAAGGTTAGTGGAGGACACTGAAGATTACTGTAGGACACTGAAGATTAGTGTAGGACACTGAAGGTTAGTGGAGGACACTGAAGGTTAGTGGAGGACACTGAAGGTTAGTGGAGGACACTGAAGGTTATTGGAGGACACTGAAGGTTAGTGGAGGACACTGAAGGCTTGTGGAGGACACTGAAGGCTAGTGGAGGACACTGAAGATTACTGTAGAACACTGAAGATTAGTGTAGGACAATGAAGGTTAGTGGAGGACACTGAAGGTTAGTGGAGGACACTGAAGGTTAGTGGAGGACACTGAAGGTTAGTGGAGGACACTGAAGGTTATTGGAGGACACTGAAGGCTAGTGGAGGACACTGAAGGCTTGTGGAGGACACTGAAGGCTAGTGGAGGACACTGAAGGCTAGTGGAGGACACTGAAGGCTTGTGGAGGACACTGAAGGCTAGTGGAGGACACTGAAGGCTAGTGGAGGACACGGAATGAAAGCCTATAAGTTTTTGCAGACAGGCAAGCAGTCATGCCTGATCCCTGATCCCAGAGCGGACAGACACCGGCACAGGGGGTGTACAGTCGCCCTGACTTACAAGTGGGCATTAGGTAAGAGTTAGTATCGCCCATAGATACGTGTAAAAGCCAGAGGACTCTCACCAGCTGTGCGCAGCCAAGTAAGCCTCCTTGGCGCTGTCAGCCGCACAGATTGTGACATTCAAATAATCCCTAGGATTCGATCGCCAAAGATAAGCCTCGTCATCGGGTGTGGCAGTCAAGCATAGCCTACGATCGGCTTCTTGACCAACCGACAGCGGTGTGGCATCGTCCACATGCACCAGCAGGCCCCGAGACGTTAGCCAGAGTCGTTCAACGAATCCGCCCCAGAGATCAGATCGTTTAGCACCGGTGAGTTCCGCGAAATCGTTGCTGACGTAGGCTTGACTTGGCATCGACTGGCTGTTGATCGGCCAGCGCTGGTCGAACGCGGCCCCGCCGCCGTAGACTGAGGCTGCCGGCAGCTCGAGGCAGAGACTGGCAGACTCTTTTGCTGCCGTTGTCAGGACGGCGCGGTGGCAGCTCAAGAATCGAGAATTAATAAACGACTGGGGTAGCGTGGTGACAGTAAGACTGCTGCCTCCGTTGCTCCAGGTGATTGACAGGTCACGTGCATCTGTAGGACGAGAACTGCTGGGTTGCTGGTCGGACTGGAATGTGACATTAATTTTGTTTATTTGCAAAGAATTTAAATGGTATTTTCTAAGAATCAGTGCTAGACACTTAAAAAACCAGAGTGAAACAATTTACAAAGCAGAGTGACACATTCTAAGAGTCAGAGTAACACATTCTAAGAATCAGAGCTCCACGTTCTAATAAATACAGCTCCACATTCCAATACAGCTCCATATTCCAATACAGCTGCACATTCTAAGAAATACAGCTGCACATTCTAAAAAATAGAGCTCCACATTCCAAGAAATACAGCTCAACATTCTAAGAAATAGAGCTCCAAATTCCAAGAAATACAGCTCCACATTTTAACAAATACAGCCCCACATTCTAAGAAATACAGCTCCACATTCTAACAAATACAGCCCCACATTCTAAGAAATACAGCTCCACATTCTAACAAATACAGCTCCACATTCTAAGAAATACAGCTCTACATTCTGAGAAATACAGCTCCACATTATAAGAAATATGCTTTCACATTCTGGGAAGTAGATCGAGCTTCATATTCTAAGAAATAAAACTTCAAATGCTAATATAGAGCGTCCCATTCCAAGAAATAGTTTTACACTTACATGCAGTTCATGTAAATTGATTCCAAGAAACTGAGATAATGTGCGCTTGAAAATTAGCTACGAATAATACTACATGTACTTGCATAAGTATACTAAGAATGAGCCGACACTTTCCAAGAATCGTAGCAAAATTTCTTAGAATTCCAAGAAAATCAAGTAATATAACAAAACAAACCTTGGATTGAACGGACAATTTCTCTCCACTCCATGCCAGACTGAATTCGCCAATAAGCTCAGATTTTTTCTTTATTTTTCCACTGTTCGAAGATACAGTCCGATAGACTTTAAGTCGATCATTTTCGAATGCTACAGCGCTGGTAACTAATGATACTTGGTCTTCTTTTAAGCTTCCTGATTCATCAGGTGCGATACTGTCAGTACTTGCAGGAAAGTAGGCCGACAACAAGCTGTAGACAATGAAACTAATTATCAACACAAGAATTGCTCGTCCAATGAAACCTGATGATGAGCTTTGATTGACAGGTACCTGTCGGGTAGTAGCAGATCCTGTCATGGTTTGCTTTTTTGTTTTGATTCAGAAATTTTTTTCTATGAAGCTTTACAAACTTGTGACACAAAGTCTGAAGCACCGCAATGTATAAATAGGGGTGGATTGGAATGGGGCTCAGTCGGCAGCGAGTGTACATTGGGGTAGATTGGAATGGGGCTTAGTCGGGAGCGAGTGTACATTGGGGTGGGGTTGGAATGGGGCTCAGTCGGCAGCGAGTGTACATTGGGTGGGGTTGGAATGGGGCTTAGTCGGGAGCGAGTGTACATTGGGGTGGGGTTGGAATGGGGCTCAGTCGGCAGCGAGTGTACATTGGGTGGGGTTGGAATGGGGCTTAGTCGGGAGCGAGTGTACATTGGGGTGGGGTTGGAATGGGGCTTAGTCGGGAGCGAGTGTACATTGGGTGGGGTTGGAATGGGGCTTAGTCGGGAGCGAGTGTACATTGGGGTGGGGTTGGAATGGGGCTCAGTCGGGAGCGAGTGTACATTGGGGTGGGGTTGGAATGGGGCTCAGTCGGGAGCGAGTGTACATTGGGGTGGGGTTGGAATGGGGCTCAGTCGGGAGCGAGTGTACATTGGGTGGGGTTGGAATGGGGCTCAGTCGGGAGCGAGTGTACATTGGGTGGGGTTGGAATGGGGCTCAGAAGGGAGCGAGTGTACATTAAAGTGAATCGCCAACACATTTTACCAGTGTTTTTCTATACAAAATAATTTGATTTAATTTCGGAAACGAGTATGATAATTTGCGAAATCATTTACAATTTTATCATATCAATCACTTGAGTTCGCCAGGCACCCATTCAATTTTTCAAGAGTGCTTTAATCAAAAATTCAAATTTAATAAAATGATCAAGTCAGATAGAAGCAAATTAATCAATTATAAATTAGTTTTAGTCTCTACTGAAAATAAGTTTTTGACGTACAAAAATTAACAATTTTCAACGTTCAGAGGTGTTTTAAATTGCTTTTCATTAGATTATACATCAATTTTTATTTTTTCACTGAAAAAATGTTTTTTTTCTCTAGGGTGTATTTTTTGTTTTTACAGATCATAAAATAGGCTGAAGTGAGTTCGAATTTCTTGTGTTGTAGCTTAGCAATGAAAGAGAATGAAAAGGAAATGATGGAAGGGAGATAGAGAGAGGGTAAAGAGGGTGAAATATGGTAAAGAGAGCGGAGGGGAGGAGGAGAGGAGAGGGTAAAGAGGGGAGAGAAGAGGGTAGAGAGGGGCGAGGAGAGGGTAAAGAGGGGCGAGGAGAGGGTAAAGAGGGGAGAGAAGAGGTTAGAGAGGGGCGAGGAGAGGGTAAAGAGGGGAGAGAAGAGGGTAGAGAGGGGAGAGAAGAGGGTAGAGAGGGGCGAGGAGAGGGTAAAGAGGGGCGAGGAGAGGGTAAAGACGGGCGAGGAGAGGGTAAAGAGGGGAGAGAAGAGGTTAGAGAGGGGCGAGGAGAGGGTAAAGAGGGGAGACAAGAGGGTAGAGAGGGGAGAGAAGAGGGTAGAGAGGGAGAGAAGAGGGTAGAGAGGGGCGAGGAGAGGGTAAAGAGGGGCGAGGAGAGGGTAAAGAGGGGAGAGAAGAGGGTAGAGAGGGGCGAGGAGAGGGTAAAGAGGGGTGAGGAGAGGGTAGAGAGAGGAAAGAAGAGGGTAAAGGAAGATGGAAAGCCTAACAAGACAACAAGCTAAAAAATGCCAATCAAAACAACACTAGCATAGAACAATATTCAAATACAACGAAGCAAATTTCAGTCATTGAATAATTGTCAGGAACTAACCAAGGCAAATTCTGCTTAACCTCAAGGCTCTTCCCTATACTTAGGGAACACATTATTCCTTCTCTTATTTCTATACTTGAGCGAATTGTAATTATTCAGCTGAATAATGGACCGCCTAGTGGGCATAAACTCCTTCATATACTCGTCTTGCACCGATAGGCGCCGGAAATTTCTCAGAAACTCGCTGCCCCGACTCAGCCGAGTGTAATTGGGCCCGACGTAGAGATCTTTCGGCGTGACCTCGCCCTCGCCCAGTATGTCAATGTAGTCGTTCTGACCAAACAGAGCCTGCTTCGGGTGCCAGTCATCAATAGGCTGATACGGCGGCATCACCACCGGCGCCTCGTGTCTGGGATCCTTTAGCCGCGGCAGCAGGCCGCCGTTCTGCATCGGCCGGGCTTTCCTAGCGAGATCTCTCGACTCAGGCAGCAGGTATGAGTCAGCTGTGGTGGCCTGTTTACCACTAGCTGAAGACTCTGTTGTCAAGGCATTGGCTTCTGTTGCTAGGCGATCGAGAAATCCGCGCCAATAGCTGTACCGTTCGCTGCTCAGGTGTCTCAGCTGTAGTAGTGGTCTAATACGCTGCATAGTACTCATCATACTACTGCTAGTAAGTAGGGTTGGCATTGCTGCTGAACAGCAATTGGGAACATGGACTTAAGGCTATTGCATTGTATTTGTGATGCAATGGCTCACAATCTCACCTGTAGCTTAATCTCATGTCTGTGCTCATAATCTCACTTGTAGCTTAATCTCATGTCTGTGCTCATAATCTCACCTGTAGCTTAATCTCATGTCTGTGCTCATAATCTCACCTGTAGCTTAATCTCATGTCTGTGCTCATAATCTCACCTGTAGCTTAATCTCATGTCTGTGCTAACAATCTCACCTGTAGTTTAATCTCATGTCTGTGCTCATAATCTCACCTGTAGCTTAATCTCATGTCTGTGCTCATAATCTCACCTTTAGCTTAATCTCATGTCTGTGCTAACAATCTCACCTGTAGTTTAACCTCATGTCTGTGCTCACAATTTCACCTGTAGCTTAATCTCATGTCTGTGCTCACAATCTCATCTGTAGCTTAATGTCATGTCTGTGTTTACAATCCCACCTGTAGCTTAATCTCATGTCTGTGTTTACAATCTCACCTGTAGTTTAATATCATGTCTGTGTTTACAATCCCACCTGTAGCTTAGTCTCATGACTGTGCTTACAATCTCATCTGTAGCTTAATGTCATGTCTGTGTTTACAATCCCACCTGTAGCTTAATCTCATGTCTGTGTTTACAATCTCACCTGTAGTTTAATATCATGTCTGTGTTTACAATCCCACCTGTAGCTTAGTCTCATGTCTGTGCTCACAATCTCATCTGTAGCTTAATGTCATGTCTGTGTTTACAATCCCACCTGTAGCTTAATCTCATGTCTGTGTTTACAATCCCACCTGTAGCTTAATCTCATGTCTGTGTTTACAATCTCACCTGTAGCTTAGTCTCATGACTGTGCTTACAAACTCACCTGTAGCTTAGTCTCATGTCTGTGCTTACAATCTCATATGTAGGCTAATCTCATCTCTATATACTCACAATCTCATATGTAGGCTAATCTCATCTCTATATACTCACAATCTCATATGTAGGCTAATCTCATCTCTATATACTCACAATCTCATATGTAGGCTAATCTCATCTCTATATACTCACTATTTCACCTGTAGCCTAACCTCATCTCTATATCAACTGTATAAAAGTTATGAAATAAAAAAGCATAATGCGCATTTAGCATGAAATTAGGAAATTCAACGAGTTTTATTTGAGTGAGTTTCGCTTTCTACAAAATGGTAAGATCAACATACTTATGCTCGTACTGTACTTTTCAATTTTCAGCATAAATGATCTTACACAGGCTACTAAAAGTAAGTAATTCAAAACTAAGATTATTTTAACTAAAAAACAATGAACTTAACTAACAGTATCATGACGACTTGATTTAAGATTGTTGTGACGATTCTAAAATTTGGGATTTCTGGGGCGATTTTCGAATTTTGGATTTTGAGGGCGATTTTCGAATTTGGGATCTTTCGGTCTCAAAGTTGGGATTTTTGGGCGATTCTTGAGGGGCTTCTTGAGAGGGGATTCTTGAGAGGATTTTTGAGGGGCGATACTTAATTTCTGTGTCTTCAACCAACCAAACACATCCCCAAAAGCGCAGCACACAACTGTCTGGGTAGCAGTGGGAGCCGGGAGCTCACTCAGACTTGTCATCCTCATCAAACAGCCGGCGGTACACAGACTCCGGCAGAATCAGTCGCTGTTTATCTTTGAAATTAATAAACCATCTTTCTCTCCAACTTAGCGACTCCATTCTTTGCAATTCGGCTCTAGATTGGGCGGTTAAAAATCGATAACGGTCCTCTGACAGGTAGATGGCCGACCCACTTAAACCAAGCATTGTGGCGAGCGACAGAAACGGGTGCTGAACTGTGAACACGCGCGCCTCCCAGAAACATCGACGTAAAAATAGTAGCATAGTAACCGGGGAATCTCAGGATTTGCACCGAGGAATACCTGTAATTAGTAAGGCAGTTTAATAATTAATTAGGGATTAAAATCATTTCACGTTGGCTGCCCCGATCCAGTGTTTACGGTCAGTCATTCACCCCAATTATCCAGGGTCCATTTACACAACCACCTACTAATCCACGGCCCGACAATCACCCCTAATTATATAGGTTGCGCAAAAACCAACCCTGATTATCCAGGGCCCACCACCACCCCTTGATTATCCAGGGCTCACCAACCACTCCTGATTATCCAGGGCTCGCCAACCACCCCTAATTATCCAGGGCTCGCCAACCACCCCTAATTATCCAGGGCTCGCCAACCACCCCTAATTATCCAGGGCTCGTTAACCACCCCTGATTATCTAGGGCTCGCCAACCACCCCTGATTATCTAGGGCTCGCCAACCACCCCAGATTATCTAGGGCTCACCAACCACCCCTGACTATCCAAGGCTCGCAAACCACCCCTGATTATCCAGGGCCCACCAACCACCAATAATTATCCAGGGGTCGTCACAAGCTCACGCAACTAACCTAATCACGCTTAGGCGTTTCAGCAACTGTGCTACTTTTGCTGCTGCTGCTATTGCTCGAATTTCCCGCGAATAATTCAAATCGCTTCGTCAACGAACGGTCAAATTCTTCAATCCGTTGCTTGGAAGTCGGATGCACTATTTTGTCGTTGTGCTGCAACAGGTACCAGGAATAAAATGCCAAAGATATCCCACCAAGCACTGCAACGGATCCAAAGTATGCTGCTTTCATTTAATGCTTTCTGGTGTGCTATCTTTAATTTATACGCAGAAATGTTTCCACGCAAATATTTTATAAAACTCTCAACTAAGATAGATGAGAGATCTCAATTGAGATAGATGAGAGATCTCTACTGAGATAGATGAGAGATCTCTACTGAGATAGATGAGAGATCTCTACTGAGATAGATGAGAGATCTCAATTGAGATAGATGAGAGATCTCTACTGATATAGATGATAGATCTCTACTGAGATAGATGATAGATCTCTACTGAGATAGATGATAGATCTCTACTGAGATAGATGAGAGATCTCAATTGAGATAGATGAGAGATCTCTACTGATATAGATGGGAATCTCTACGGAGATAGATGGGGGATCTCTACTGAGATAGATAAGAGATCTCTACTGAGAATTTAGAAATAGAACAGCACAAGAACAGGCATTAATGAACAGGGTAACAAAATATAATCCAACGGAGCCACCAATACTGGCAGTGTATTTCACTATTTAAAATTGAGTTTCACAACACTGCTCTAAAAGCACGTCTAAGAACTCGTTCTTTTCAAAAAAAACAAAAATAGTTTAAACATCGTCAGTAAGCGTTGCGGGCACTTTTAAACGGCAAAATTGAAATACAAGTAAGACTTCTGTTTTTTAAAAAATATGCTCAAAACAGTTCGAGAATCAGCTTGAAAGTTTTACTAATAAGGTCTGAAAATTCTGGCAAACATTTTTGGCATGGCTTGAAGTAACATAATAAGGCAAGAATTATGTGTAATTGTTACTCAAAGCTGGAATTTGTAGGTTTGGGAGTGTACATTGGGGTAAAGGGTTGGGGAGTGTACATTGGGGTAGGGGGTAAGGGTTAGGGAGTGTGCATTGGGGTAGGGGGTAAGGGTTGGGGAGTGTGCATTGGGGCAGGGGGTAAGGGTTAGGGAGTGTACATTGGGGCAGAGGGTAAGGGTTGGGAGTGTACATTGGGGTAGGGGGTAAGGGTTGGGGAGTGTGCATTGGGGCAGGGGGTAAGGGTTGGGGAGTGTACATTGGGATAGGGGGTAAGGGTTGGGGAGTGTGCATTGGGGCAGGGGATAAGGGTTGGGGAGTGTACATTGGGATAGGGGGTAAGGGTTGGGGAGTGTACATTGGGGCAGAGGGTAAGGGTTGGGAGTGTACATTGGGGTACGGGGTAAGGGTTAGGGAGTGTGCATTGGGGCAGGGGGTAAGGGTTGGGGAGTGTACATTGGGATAGGGGGTAAGGGTTGGGGGGTGTGCATTGGGGCAGGGGGTAAGGGTTGGGGAGTGTACATTGGGGTAAGGGGTAAGGGTTGGGGAGTGTGCATTGGGGTAAGGGGTAAGGGTTTGGGAGTGTACATTGGGGTAGGGGGTAAGGGTTGGGGAGTGTACATTGGGGTAGGGGGTAAGGGTTGGGGAGTGTGCATTGGGGCAGGGGGTAAGGGTTGGGGAGTGTGCATTGGGGCAGGGGGTAAGGGTTAGGGAGTGTACATTGGGGCAGAGGGTAAGGGTTGGGGAGTGTACATTGGGACAGGGGGTAAGGGTTGGGGAGTGAATGGTAAGGGGGTAAGGGTTGAGGAGTCTGCAGTAGGCTTAGGTGTCGTAAATTTTCGTTTTTTAATCAGAATCTCTAAACCCGATAAAGGCGATATGAGTAAAAAAAAATTGTTACTTGCTAATTTTCTTGTAAATAGCAATTCACCAGAGCGTACAATAAACTTTTTTATTAATATCGGTGTTTGCCAGTGGCTTAAAACAATTAATTAAATTAATTAAATTAATTAACTTAGTCACAATTTTAGACACCAACAGCTGCAAAAACTTTGTTTACTGAGTTGCATTCAGTGCATAAAACACCGCCTCGAAAAGTACTTTTATACCAAAGAATGACAGAAAAACTGCCGTTATAATGGGATAGGATAGTCAATAAATATCGCGGCAGAAAGCTGAAAAGTGAGAAAAATAACATAAACCACAAATTTATTTAATTTCCTGAGTATCATAGATATTTAGTCAAGTGTTCGGGGTTCGGGCCTATTCATTCTTTTTGGTGTGAAATATTGTTTTTCCTAAAGTATTTAAAGTATAAAATATAAAGCGGCTGCGCTAGAAGGAAAATCTCATAAACCATAAATCAAGCAAAGCAACCGGTTAATTTTATTAGCAGGAATTAATTTCTATAATAAAATAAAACAATAAAAATATTTCTATAGTTTTCCAATAGTTGTTAAGAGTTCAATGCGAATATATAATTGTACATTCTGGCGGGTGAAAAGCGAGGGACGGGGGAGAGAATGTACATTAGTGGGCTAGCTGGCGGACGGGGGAGAGAATGTACATTAGTCGGCTAGCTGGCGGACGGGGGAGAGAATGTACATTAGTCGGCTAGCTGGCGGACGGGGGAGAGAATGTACATTAGTCGTCTAGCTGGCGGACGGGGGGGAGATGTACATTAGCCGGCTAGCTGGGGGACGGGGGAGGGATAGTACTTTAGTCGGCTAGCTGGGGGACGGGAGAGAGTGTACATTAGTCAGCTAATTGGGGGACGGGAGAGTGTACATTAGTCGGCTAGCTGGAGGACGGGGAGCGAGTGTCCCTGATAGAAACATTTACGCCGTGATAGATAATCTATAAATAAAAAGCCTATTTGACGAATAACTTTGCCATTTAGTTATCACGCTTCAAAGCCGACTGGTCATGATTAACGGCGGCCAAGCTGACTCCACTGGCTGTGGGCACAGATTTTATTAATTTCTTTTTAGCTGCTAGGCGCGGCCGGTGAGCCACCCAGGACAGGTAGGTGTTCCACACTATGGTGACGCAGTTCACCACAAGCAGCCTAGGTGGCAGAAATTAATATGCATTTATTTAGCCTGGCATTTATTGAACATCATTTTATGTGAAAAGTCAATAAAAATCGTTTTAAAAATTTACCTTAAATGACTCGGTGCAAAGGTGAAGTTTAACACCTGAACTGCTGGCCACAACTGAAAGAAAGATAAATCAACACCTTGTAAAAAGAGACAGGAAGAAAAGACAGACAGACAGACAGACAGACAGACAGACAGACAGACAGACAGACAGACAGACAGACAGACAGACAGACAGACAGACATGCAGACAGACAGACAGACAGACAGACAGACAGACAGACATGCAGACAGACAGACAGACAGACAGACAGACAGACAGACAGACAGACAGACAGACAGACATGCAGACATACCGCTGTCTGTGTGTTTAGCGGGACCAGAGTTTGGTTAATGCATTAGGTGGACCACCTAGTTTCGCTATAAAACCGGTGTCTTTTGTCTCTACACGAAAAGTTAGCGTGGGTTGTCTTTCAGTTTAGCCTGCATATTAGCCATCTCGTGGAAACTGCATGTCACTTTCAACTGGGATAGCTGGACCAGCCCGGACCTGTTTTAGGTGGACCTTCAAAAAGACACCGTTTAGGTGGACCATCATTTATTTAGCAGAGTACTGGGATTATTATCGACCCAGTACTGTTAAGCACGAGAAAAAACACTAAAAAGTCACGTGACGGAAGCCCCAAATACAAAATATGTAATAAAGTGCAAATAATGCATTCAGTTCTACTTTGCTCCTCACTCAAGAACCGATCATCCTCATTAAAAACTAATGAATCAAATGCAACTAATTTTTAGGCCGAGAAAAATAGTTACAAGTGCAAATTAACGGCCAAGCAAAAGTTTAAATAGCAAAAATTCATATTTGTAGTGCACTAGAATAATGATAAATCTAAAGAAACACACTTAACGTCCCAATTATGTGCCAAAAAAGCAAGTAGATTGACGATGATAATTAATAAATACATTTGCCCAATAAATTTCACGTATTACAATAGAACAACTTTCCACTCAATTTTTGAACAATAAAAAAAAATTTAACGGACGGACAAGACATGTTACGAAGGATAGCGGAATCATCTCACAGAAAGCCACAAGCTGTCGCAGTCAATATCATCGTAAACAAACTATTGCGGTTGAGCAAAAAAAACTAGTCTTCATTTTGCCAGAGTTGCTTGCGTCACTCGTCTGCATCAAAGCTGACTTGCCGTCTCCTGACTGGGCCTGTCAAATTTGACATTTATACGAGAATTCAGGATTGACAGTTTACAGCTGATATTCTACTGAGACTTTGAAACAGACTGGCATATTGGTGTCAGTATAGTCTGTAGGTCAGCTGGACCTCCTAAACTTGAATTCCACCCCATCTGTGAGGCTCCTAAACAGACTGGCTCAGTTGCGTCAGTACAGTCTGTAGGTTAGCTGGACCAGTTCAATTAGAATAGGATAAACCAAATCTGAACACTTTTGCAGAAAGCTCACCACAGTAGATTCAATCTCGTCTAATGACTGAACTGAGATGAGGCAACACGTCGGTCCACCAGACTGAACAGCGTCTCAGGTGCCTCAGCAAACTTTTTTGGGAGGTGTCCAGATGTGAGGTCTCAGCCTATAGTCGACTCAATGGCTCTTGGCCTTTGAAGTATTGGTCGACATCTTTCCAGAGTTGCTTGCGTCACTCGTCTGCATCAATGCTGACTTGCCATCTCCAGACTGGGCCTGTCAAATTTGACATTTATACGAGAATTCAGGATTGAGAATTTACAACTGATATCCTACTGAGACTTTAAAACAGACTGGCTCAGTTGCGTCAGTACAGTCTGTAGGTTAGCTGGACCTCCTGGACTTGAATTCTACCTCCTATTGGTGAGGCTCTAAAACAGACTGGCTCAGTTGCGTCAGTGCAGTCTGTAGGTTAGCTGGACCACCTAAACTTGAATTCCACCTTCCATCTGTGAGGCTCTTCAACAGACTGGCTCAGTTGCGACAGTGCAGTCTGTAGGTTAGCTGGACCACCTAAACTTGAATTCCACCTCCTATCTGTGAGGCTCTTAAACAGGCTGGATCAGTTGCGTCAGTACAGTCTGTAGGTTAGCTGGACCACCTAAACTTGAATTCCACCTTCCATCTGTGAGGCTCTTCAACAGACTGGCTTAGTTGCGTCAGTGCAGTCTGTAGGTTAGCTGGACCAGTTCAATTAGAATAGGATAAACCAAATCTGAACACTTTTGCAGCAAGCTCACCACAGTAGATTCAATCTCGTCCGATGACTGAAATGAGATGAGGCAACACGTCTGTCCATCAGACTGAACAGCGTCTCAGGTGCCTCAGCAAACTTTTTACAGGTGTCCAGACGTGAAATGTCAGCCTATAATCGATTCAATGGCTCTTGGCCTTTAAAGTCTTGGTTGATATCTTGCTGGAGTTGCTTGCGTCACTCGTCTGCATCAAAGCTGACTTGCCGTCTCCAAACTGGGCCTGTCAAATTTGGCATTTATACGAGAATTCAGGATTGACAGTTTACCTTCTAAACTTGAATTTCACCTCCCATCTGTAAGGCTCTTAAACAGACTGGCTCAGTGGCGTCAGTACAGTCTGTAGGTTAGCTGGACCTCCTGGACTTGAATTCCACCTCCTATCTGTGAGGCTCTTAAACAGACTGGCTCAGTTGCGTCAGTGCAGTCTGTAGGTTAGCTGGACCAGTTCAATTACATGTAGAAAAGGATAAGCCAAATCTGAACAATTTTGCAGCAAGCTCACCACATCTGTCCACCGGACTGACCAGCGTCTCAGGTGCCTCAGCAAACTTTTTTGGGAGGTGTCCAGATGTGAGGTCTCAGCCTATAGTCGACTCAATGGCTCTTGGCCTTTGAAGTATTGGTCGACATCTTTCCAGAGTTGCTTGCGTCACTCGTCTGCATCAAAGCTGACTTGCCATCTCCAGACTGGGCCTGTCAAATTTGACATTTATACGAGAATTCAGGATTGAGAATTTACAACTGATATCCTACTGAGACTTTGAAACAGACATGAACAGTGGCGTCAGTATAGTCTGTAGGTTAGCTGGACCTCCTAAACTTTGAATATCTGTGAGGCTCCTAAACAGACTGGCTCAGTTGCGTCAGTGCAGTCTGTAGGTTAGCTGGACCACCTAAACTTGAATTCCACCTCCATCTGTGAGGCTCTTAAACAGACTGGATCAGTTGCGTCAGTGCAGTCTGTAGTTTAGCTGGACCAGCTAAACTTGAATTCCACCTCCATCTGTGAGGCTCCTAAACAGACTGGCTCAGTTGCGTCAGTGCAGTCTGTAGGTTAGCTGGACCAGTTCAATTAGAATAGGATAAGCCAAATCTGAACACTTTTGCAGAAAGCTCACCACAGTAGATTCAATCTCGTCCGATGACTGAACTGAGATGAGGCAACACGTCTGTCCATCAGACTGAACAGCGTCTCAGGTGCCTCAGCAAACTTTTTACAGGTGTCCAGACGTGAAATGTCAGCCTATAATCGATTCAATGGCTCTTGGCCTTTTAAGTCTTGGCCGATATCTTGCTGGAGTTGCTTGCGTCACTCGTCTGCATCAAAGCTGACTTGCCGTCTCCAGACTGGGCCTGTCAAATTTGACATTTATACGAGAATTCAGGATTGACAGTTTACAACTGATACTTTGATTCGACTGAGACTTTGAAACAGACTGGCATATTGGTGTCAGTACAGTCTGTCGGTTAGCTGGACCTCCTGGACTTGAATTCTACCTCCTATTGGTGAGGCTCTTAAACAGACTGGCTCAGTTGCATCAGTGCAGTCTGTAGGTTAGCTGGACCACCTAAACTTGAATTCCACCTCCCATCTGTGAGGCTCTTCAACAGACTGGCTCAGTTGCGTCAGTGCAGTCTGTAGGTTAGCTGGACCTCCTAAACTTGAATTCCACCTCCCATCTGTAAGGCTCTTAGACAGACTGGCTCAGTGGCGTCAGTACAGTCTGTAGGTTAGCTGGACCAGCTTTAGTTGTATGTGCACCGATTTGCTTACCTGGTAGATTTTGCTTTTTGGTCTGGCAGGAAAACATCTTTCTGAAATTTCGATTGAGTAGGTTCTTATTGAGGCTCTTTACTAACGTTTATCATTTTTTCGTCCTAAATAACACTTCGTTTTGGTACTTACTGCAATTTCAATGCAATTTTTCAAAAACGTCGTCGAAAACATTTTTCACTGGCTCCGAAGTATTGTTAGATCTAAAAGTCGTGTGTTGTTTTATTAGCTACGTAGTAATCCAAAGGCTTGGTTTTACTAGAGAATTAGAATGCGAGGAAGTCAATCTTTTAAATTGAATCTTTTCATTTTATGCTTACCTTAGGTATCCAGTCCACTTGATGTAACATCTGTTACTGTTGCACCTCTCCGGGACTCTGTGTTATTGGGATATCTCCTGCGAGACATTCGTGTCTTCTCGTGTATTGAATATTGACAGTTCAGTTGAATGTTTCAGTCTCTCCGAGAAATTAGGTGGTCCATGTAAGCCTGTTTTAGCTAGACCAAAGGTTTTCACTTTTATAGCTCTGCCCCTCTCTGACTCGTTTAGTCGACGGACTGTCTGTCCCTTGGACTGCTCCTATTGGCTGGCATTCCCAGTAGGGGTGGTCCGATTTTTACCACCTCTCCGAAATCAGTCCTTAACCAATGCAGCACTAGTCTGTGTGACTGTGTTGTGCGCTTCGAGTTTCGTTTACATGGACCTCAACAGACGATTTGATGTGCGTGCAACTGTGTTTAGTGGGACCCAGGCTAAACTAAAATAAAAAATATCAGACCTTCGCTTTGAGCTTGGTTTGGTGCTTCCCCACCCCTAAACAGGGCTTTGAGAGCAGAACCTTCTTCTCAAGGCCGAAACTCTCCACCAGGATTATTTCTTATTGTGGTTCGACACTTTTATAAATATCAAATATCAAAAGGAATCTAAAAGAAGGAAAGTCGATAGGCCTATAGGATACAATATCCATTTAAACTACTATCAGCAGCTAACGTGATAAAGGAACCGTCATTCGAATATTTTTCGGGCACAAAACCGTGGGAAGGCTTTGAAGAAAGCTCAACAAAGCCGTGTGTGCCTAATTTAAGATCACGGAAATTAAATATATTACTTTTTTGGCGTAAAAGATGTTGTAAAAAGGTAAATTGCCAACAGACTGAAACAGACTGAAACAGACTGCAACAGACAAATTCAGAAATTTTAATTGACAATTTTTGTTTAGCTGGACCTTTCAGACCCGGTTTAGGTGGACATCGCAAAAAGTCCATGTAAACTGAAATGCATTTTTTTCTGAACATGAATGCCGATGAATGTTGCGCTTTGCGGCACTCATTCCTGACATCCATTGCTCTGTTTTGTGGTCCTTATAAACCACTCAACGTTGTCTGGAGCAAAGTTATTCGGTGGTCCACCTACGCTGTCCACCTAAACCGAAAGGTCCAGCTAATGCGGCAACTGAACCGACGAAAGGTCCAAGTAAACACACAGACAGTAACACAGACAGACAGACAGACAGACAGACAGACAGACAGACAGACATGCAGACAGACAGACAGACAGACAGACACACACAGACAGACAGACAGACAGACAGACAGACAGACAGACAGACAGACACAGACAGACAGACAGACAGACAGACAGACAGACAGACAGACAGACATGCAGACAGACAGACAGACAGACAGACACACACAGACAGACAGACAGACAGACAGACAGACAGACAGACAGACAGACAGACAGCCCCCCCGCCCCGCCAACCTTATAATTAGTGGCCATTATCTCGGGAAAGTGGTCAAACTGCCTGGCAACACCGGCAAGGCTGCCCGAGTTGAGAGCGGACACAGCGGACACGTACAGTGCCACGGACACGGGGGCCATGATTAGCTGATCGGCGGCAACCATCTTCAATACTCGGTGACTTTGATTAGCGAACCTGTGCGACAGGAAATGATACCACTTGTTCAGCATGGGGCCCTGCGATTGGTTTAAAAAAATTTAATTTAAACAGTGATTTAAAAATAATGTGAAGAATTTGCATCAATGAGGCTTATAGGTCTAGTATCTAGATCCGGAATCATTATTTTGAACATTATGCGGCTTATGACCTACGGGTCATAGAGCCAGATAAGTCACGAATACAAGGTGGGTGATGACCTGTGGGACATAGAAATCAGATAAGTCATAGACACACGGTGGGTCATGACCTGTGGGACATAGAAACCAGACAAGTCATAGACACACGGTGGGTCATGACCTGTGGATCATAGAAATCAGAAGATAAGTCATGAACAGTAGGTGGGTCATAGAAATCAGATAAGTAATTCTATGACCCACAGGTCATAGAATGACCCACAGGTCTAATGATGAACATTAGATGGGTCATGACCTGTGGGTCAAAATGTTAATTTATCACTAGACACGAAGTTACTAATGCATTAAAATAAAAAAATTTCTGCTCATTTTTCAACACTGGAACTTACTATACTACTAACAAATCTATAAAGCGCGCATGTACCTTCAAAAAGAAGCTTCTGTTGATAAGTCAGGAAAACAACTGTTTACGGAAATGTGCGCCATTAAAAATTATTAAAAGCAATTAAAAGTAGGCAATGTTTCCGTTTTATTAATCGGAAATACTTTCTTTTCAGTAAGCATAGCACAGAGAGACCGGTATATCTAAATACGATATGAACATTTCATAAATTTTATCTTCTTGCCCTCTGTGTAATTTTTCATACTAACTTGTACAATAAAAGTGATTCTCGGAGTGGTAATTCGGGGCGATTTTGGGGCGGACTAGGGGCGATTCTTGGGGTGGATTGGGGACGATTCTTGGGGTGGATTAGGGGTGATTCTTGGGGTGGATTGGGGACGATTCTTGGGGTGGATTAGGGGTGATTCTTGGGGTGGATTGTAGGCGATTCTTCGGGTGGATTAGAGACGATCCTTGGAGTGAATTAGGGGCGATTCTTGGGGTGGATTAGCGGCGATTCTTGGGCTGGATTAGGGGCGATTCTTGAGGTAGATTAGGGGCGATTCTTGGGGTGGATTAGGAAGGATTCTTTGGACGGATTAGGGGCGATTCTTGGGGTGGATTAGGGAGGATTCTTTGGACGGATTAGGGGCGATTCTTGGGGTGGATTAGGGAGGATTCTTTGGACGGATTAGGGGCGATTCTTGGGGTGGATTAGGGAGGATTCTTTGGACGGATTAGGGGCGATTTTTGGGGTGGATTAGGAAGGATTCTTTGGACGGATTAGGGGCGATTTTTGGGGTGGATTAGGAAGGATTCTTTGGACGGATTAGGGGCGATTTTTGGGGTGGATTAGGGAGGATTCTTTGGACGGATTAGGGGCGATTTTTGGGGTGGATTAGGAAGGATTCTTTGGACGGATTAGGGGCGATTCTGGGTGGATTAGGAAGGATTCTTTGGACGGATTAGGGGCGATTTTTGGGTGGATTAGGAAGGATTCTTTGGACGGATTAGGGGCGATTCTGGGGTGGATTAGGAAGGATTCTTTGGACGGATTAGGGGCGATTTTTGGGGTGGATTAGGAAGGATTCTTTGGACGGATTAGGGGCGATTCTTGGGGTGGATTAGGGAGGATTCTTTGGACGGATTAGGGGCGATTCTTGGGGTGGATTAGGGAGGATTCTTTGGACGGATTAGGGGCGATTTTTGGGGTGGATTAGGAAGGATTCTTTGGACGGATTAGGGGCGATTTTTGGGGTGGATTAGGAAGGATTCTTTGGACGGATTAGGGGCGATTCTTGGGGTGGATTAGGGAGGATTCTTTGGACGGATTAGGGGCGATTTTTGGGGTGGATTAGGAAGGATTCTTTGGACGGATTAGGGGCGATTTTTGGGGTGGATTAGGAAGGATTCTTTGGACGGATTAGGGGCGATTCTGGGGTGGATTAGGAAGGACTCTTTGGACGGATTAGGGGCGATTCCTTAAACCGATATATTATCCCATACTGGGTGATAGAACAGATGAAGAACCAATCTTTCAATCTATTGCTAAGCCAAAAGCAAACTCACATAAGCGCAGGCACCCAACAAGAAAACCTTGGCTGTTCTGCGAAAACTCATTGTCCGATAGCCGTACCCCTCCAGACTCTGGGCAGCCACATCTCCGACGCCCATCAGCACTCCGGTTGTCAGGGCGGGCGTAACAACAGGATGCGTCCTTAGCAACCGATCGTAACCAATCCATGCTCGTTTCAACAGTGCCATCTTGTTTATGTCATCCAAAGTCCAGTTGAATTATATCCGCCGTAGAGCCAAATCATTCGCGCTGGGAAAAATCGCAATAAGTGGTGTCTATTATTTTCATTAAAAAAATTGCCACGGCCTAAACTAACGATATGTATCGTAAAACAGTTTTACAACATGCAACATAAGTGTTACGAGCTAGCAGAAAGTGAATAATGGAATGGGAGACTTTATTGCTTAGAAACTTTTGAAGGCTGGTTTTGTATCGTTAAATTAAAAGTACAAGCAAAACGCACAAAAGCAATTCTGTAACGCACTGGGCCCAGGCCTAACTGTAATATTTTTTAAGTCTAAAATTACACTTGCGCTATCTGCCAACATTATGGTGGTATTTGGTCATTTCTAAAAATACACGACAGCTAATGAGACATAAAGCTATCTACTAGCCTTATCAACACAAAAACAAACAAACAGATTAACAAGTTAGTCTATAATTTTGAAATGAAACTTCTTTTAAAAGAGTGGTGCATTGCATTTGCCACTTTATGTTATTAATATATTTATATAACTATTTGATGTACAACACCCAAAGCATAGATTGCCGTTTTGATTTCAAATTAAAACGGGCATTAACAAGCTGCAAAGCAATAACAGAGAGTCTCGGCAGAGCGAAGAGATATATGTAGAATTGTAGATTATAGAAGAAACTGAGGGGTAGAACAGATTGCTAGCATGTCTTTTTTTCTATAAGTCTTTTCTCTCGCTTTGTTGCCTGGCCTATGCAAAAGCAGACTAAACAAAAAAGAGATAGGTAATAACGGGATCATAAATCAATAAGTTCTACTATGGTAGATGTCTACTTTTAAGAAATAAAGCACATAGAAGACTTATTTAAAGAAGAAAACAAAATCCGTACAGTACACGCAGTTCATGAGAATTGAGAACAATCAAAACTGTCCGTACTGTTTGTTAATTTTATTTCATTTTTGCACGGATTAAAGAATTTGAAATAAAAGAACGGCCAATAGAAACGATTTGATCTGCAAGTCTGAACTCAATATTACAGGTTTTCTCTTTTGATGTATTCAGGGCGATGTTTTAGATGGGTTCGAGGCGATTCGTGGGCTGGATTAGGGGCGATTCTTGGGCTGGATTGGGGCGATTCCTGAGGTGGATTGGGGGCGATTCTTGGCTGGATTGGGGGCGATTCTTGAGGTGGATTGGGGCGATTCTTGGGCTGGATTAGGGGCGATTCTTGAGGTGGATTGGGGCGATTCCTGAGGTGGATTGGGGGCGATTCTTGGGCTGGATTGGGGGCGATTCTTGAGGTGGATTGGGGCGATTCTTGGGCTGGATTAGGGGCGATTCTTGGGGTGGACTAGGGGCGATTCTTGAGGTGGATTAGGGGCGATTCTTGGGTGGACTAGGGGCGATTCTTGGGTGGATTAGTGACGCTTCTTGGGACGTATTAGGGGTGATTATTGGGTTGGATTAGAGACGCTTCTTGGGACGGATTAGGGGTGATTATTGGGGTGGATTAGGGGCGATTCTTGGGGTGGACTAGGGGCGATTCTTGGGGTGGACTAGGGGCGATTCTTGAGGTGGATTAGGGGCGATTCTTGGGGTGGACTAGGGGCGATTCTTGAGGTGGATTAGGGGCGATTTTTGGGGGGGACTAGGGGCGATTCTTGGGCTGGATTAGAAGGCGATTCTTGGGGTGGATTAGAGACGCTTCTTGGGACGGATTAGGGGTGATTATTGGGTTGGATTAGAGACGCTTCTTGGGACGGATTAGGGGTGATTATTGGGGTGGATTAGGGACGCTTCTTGAGACGGATTAGGGGCGATTCTTAGGGTAGATTAGGGGCGATTCTTGAGGTGGATTAGGAGCGAATTTATCAAAATTAAACATAGGCAATTTAAACAAAACATAAAACTGCTAATTAAGTGTGCACGGATTAAATTATAGACTCAGAGAAACAGGCAACAGAAGAGGCAAAGCAAGAAAGCAATCGATTCAATGTTTCGGTAGTAAAATCGCATAAACCCACCAAGTGCGTGAATCTTCAGTTAGCATACATTAGAAATAAAATGAATAAGTATTGCCAGGTTCAAGCAGCCGGAGCTTGCACTTATGTAAGTAGGAGCTTAAAAAATGGGAATAAAATACATTAAAAAAGAATCAATCAATAAAACATTATACTACTTATGAAACGATACATACTAGTATTTATATAGGTAGTAATCTGTGCCAAATAAAAATATAAAGAAGCATTATATATAGACTTCTATTACTCCTAACTACAAAGATTGTACAGGCATAGAAGAATGACAGCATTGAGAATTCAAAATTATTTTATACTATAGATAAAAACAAACTCAAGAGAAGCGATAGAAATCTGTGTTTTGTTCGATGGCATACATGCGCAACACCCCTCCCCCCCATTTTACACATTCGACCGGCTTTTTGACCAAAAATGCGACTAACCTAAGAAAGAAAAAACGTAATTTAGGGTAAACGGCAGGAGTAACTATGACTGTATTTTATAGGCTAAATGCCTCGTCATCTAATTAGTACTACAGCTGAGTGTTGCGCTTGTATTTATAGTTTTTATAGGCAATTGTTGGAACATTTCCAATTAATAAAAAATTACTAACAACCCTTAGACCCTTGTAAATTGTTTATATTGCAAGAGCGCTGGGAACTCTTTACTGAAAGTTAAAGAAAAAAGTACCAATGCTCGCAGTTCTGATATTGGATGTTTTGCAATTTTTTTGCTTAAAAACATTTTTTTACTGATAAAAAGTGCCATTCTGTCTGTCTGTCTGTCTGTCAATTTTCAAGCGCGCAGAAACGATGTCAGTGATGCAATGGCCAGCCCAGCGCCGGCTACTGTCAGTAGTCTAGTTAGCACACCGCTATCGTTGTTATTATTATTTGGCCCATTGCCAAGGCCACCAGATTCGCCGTCGTTATAGAAGCGGATCAGGCCAAGCTGCAGGAGAATAAAAAATATTTATACTCATTTTGTTTTACTAAATAAAGTAATTTCTGTCAGAGAACCCAAGCTGGTTCCACTCAGAGCGCACCCACATTCATTTGGGGTTTGTTCGGAGGCGATTTCATATCTCCGACACTTCGCATCTCCGACACGTCATATCTACGACATTTCATATCTCCGACACTTCATATCTCCGACACTTCATATCTCCGACACTTCGCATCTCCGACACTTCGCATCTCCGACACTTCGCATCTCCGACACTTCATATCTCCGACACTTCATATCTCCGACACTCCATATCTCCGACACTTCGCATCTCCGACACTTCATATCTCCGACACTTCATATCTCCGACACTCCATATCTCCGACACTTCATATCTCCGACACTCCATATCTCCGACACTTCATATCTCCGACACTTCATATCTCCGACACTTCATATCTCCGACACTCCATATCTCCGACACTTCATATCTCCGACACTCCATATCTCCGACACTTCGCATCTCCGACACTTCATATCTCCGACACTTCATATCTCCGACACTCCATATCTCCGACATGTCATACCTCCGACAAGCCTAACCCTAAGCCTAATTCTAACGGAGATATAAAGTTCCAAGGATATGAAAGACCACTTGTGCACTTCGTGCATCTAAGAAACAATAGGATTGAAGCCACTCACCCAGCCGCCATTCTGATTGATCCACTGCAGCACTCGCTTATCAACGTACTCCACTGACCAGTCGCAGACTTCAGCAGCCGTCACCCCGCTGATCCCCTGGCGTTGGCACTGGCTGAGGAACATAGAGCCGAACACAAAGATAGTAACAACCCGACCCCAATTGCAATTATCAACGAAGACATTGTCTAGCACTTGTCTGAAACTGTCTCTGGACAATTGGCGTCGATAACCCAATTGGATCTGAGGTCGTTTAGCTTCTCTCGATATCTCAACTCGTAGTCGCTTGTGAGGCCAATCACTGCGAAGACAACTCTTGCATCAGGGGACTGTTGCTGCTTTTGCCGTTTTGCTGCTTCTGCTGGGCATGCCGATAATAACTGCCGTTTGAGGCTGCTTGGAATCGAACATTGCTGCTGGCACTTTTCTGCAGGTAGACAGTCATTAATTCGCGAAAGATTTCCCGATCTCCATCGTTGGAAGCTCCTCCATTGCTGCCGCCGCCGCTGCTACTAGAAGAGGAAGCCTGACCAGCCATGGGCTGCAAGCGGTTAGTTGGCCTGCAATGCGAGCGAGTCCGGCAAGATTAATATCAAAATAATGTATAATGATTTATGCATTAAATGAGCAAGGTAAACAGGCTGCAGTGTACACTGCTATCAGCTATGTGGGTTTCTGGTCCACTTACCCAGTCTGACCCAGGGTAGACGACAGAACTACTGTCATAGCTTCAAATCGGCTTAGATAGGTAAAGATTTGACTCAAAGTTAGGCGAAGAGAAAAAGTAGAACATTACGTAGCAATACTTGGGGCCTTTTATATGCAACAGTGAGGGGTCAGAGTCCAACGGGTCAATCTCTTTCTAGATCGCTATCTTGCCAGCCAATGACGAGTGATCTAATAATAAAAGAACAAAATTAAATACAAATATTTAATTTAATATTTTACTCTCAAAAAGCTGCGCTTATCTACTCATTATTTAGTAGCAAAGTTAGCGTTTTTTGCACTTTTGCACTTTACAATCTACAAGAACTAAAGATGGTTGAAAAACTGGAAAAAGCCTAATATCTTTTGTAAAAGCGCGTTCTGTTACTTTAGCTCGTATAAAGCCAGACCAATAAACAGGTTTCTTCTCACCTGCATATGTTTAACATTGACCTCTTTCCTTACTGCTTTTTTATTAGCTAAGCTAGATTGGCCTGCCGCCTAGGTTGACTTTATCCTTTTTGCATTCACTTGTGTATACCACTCTCATTATAGAACTTCATTTCTATTAAGTGATTGTAAGCTTATAAGATGAAGTGAGGGGGTGCGTGCATGTTTTGAGCTACCTGAACATATTAACTAAGCCTTATATTACATAATATATTACATATTACAATACAATATACAATACAAATACAATTACTATATATGACCTTTTTTGAATAAAGTACATTGCCTTTTTCATTTTCAATGGGGATTGTAAAATGAAACTAAATAAAATTGGGGATTGCAAGATGAAAGAATGCCAGTTCACCTTGCTGAAAAGTGTGGATATTTTTTCAATTAAGCATAGAGTGCAAGGTTATAAAAGATGCAATCTGTCTTATGTAGATTTTCTTGAATTTAAGGTACACTAGAAACTACATTGACACTATTAATCATGTCCATTGCATATATACATAGACAAAGGCTACAGAACCCCTGTCAATAGGCCACTAATATAAATCTAGATTGCATTGCCATTTTCAACCATAGACCTGCCCTTGCACCTGACAGACTACTTTTGATAGTTTTTTAATAGCAATATTCAACAAAGGAATATTGTACTGGTCATTCTATGCCAACCTTGATGTCTATTAGTAGGCTAGCAAGGACATTTGTAACATATGCCCTGCTCAACTTTGTATTGCAGAATTGTAACACTAGTAAATGACCTATCTACTATAGCTTATTAGATTAGATTGTATTTATAAAAATTAATATATTCTGTTACTTTATAAAAACTATTGTTGAAAGCTTCTTCTATGTTTCAATGCAAGCACAACAATAAAAAATGGCTAGACAAATAAGATTGCAACATTGATCAAAGCTTTGAGCTTTGTTGACTATTGCTACTAATTAGGCCTAGAGACAATGCTCCCAAAGAATTTCTAAATAAAGCAGCCAAGCTCTTTTGCAAGAGACCTAAGCTGCAGAATTTAGCCAAATTAGAGCCTTTTATTTGCTAATAGTATTAGAAGAAATAGGCCTTTTTGAACTTAGTAAAGCATACTTAATAAAATACTAGCAAAGTGCACTAAGGTCTCATATCCTATTTTTCGAATACAAGAAATAATTATACAAAAAGTAAATTTAATCTTAGATATATAGTTGTAATTTAACTATTATTAAGGGGGGCCGTAGCCCAGCGGTAGCGCAGCTGCTCTGGTGTGCCAGCGACCCAGGCTCGATTCCAAGTGCAGCCACATTAATTTGGGGCTGAATTGGAATTTCGGCTTGGCTCTGCTCGTACAATTAACAGCCTTGAGAGCCAACCCCCCCCCCCAAGGCGCAGTGAAGTGTAAATGCCTAACAATTGATAAAGTTAGGGCCACTGTACACTCCTGTGTGAGTGTGTGCCTGCGTATGTATCCCCGCGCTTGTATGCCTGCTCAGGGGAGTCGGCAGAATGGGCAGTAATGCCTCTCACCGGTTGTGTGCCTATGTCGCTTAAAGTGCGCCAGGGTGCACACAACCCCCTGCCTCTCATAAAAAATTAAAAAAATTTAACCATTATAACTTTTTTCATAAGTAAAAGGAAGTCAATGACCAATATTCAATAATTGACCAATCATAATATGTTTTGCCTTTGCAACAATATATTGGAACTGTATCATTGGACAAACTTCTCTGTGGCACACAATGCAGTTGTTCCTCATTATAGTATCCATATAAAACTAGTAAACTTATAACAAAGACCCAGGAATCATACAAAAGCCTATATTAGAATAGACAGATAAACTATAATAATGTGGATGTCTATGACTTCCTTTTCTTTCTATATATCCAGCTAAGTGAATTAGTGTAGACATATTCCTTTGCAGTGACAAAAGTAATTGAAATGCATAAAAAATTGCATAGAACATACTCAGTCTCCAGTGCCAAAGCTCTATCACCAAGATAATTTTCAGAGTTTTAAAATAAAAAACAAATTAAAAGTATATACAAATAGATTCTGCTGCCATTTGTATCAGAAGTAAATAATATATTAAATGAATACCCATACTAGTTAGACAAGACAACTTAAGAGATTTCTATACATGTGCAAACTAAACATTAGCATTTATTGTTCTTATGCACAAGGCCTAATTATATTATATACATGTAAATGTAGATTTGTATGATATTGATATTGATCACTATAACTAAGATAAAAACAAAATGATTGCCCCTAAATTGCATACCCAACAATTATTATTAATAGCTATTTGTAGTCACTTTGTGCAATTGTGGTAGGGCAATCTACCATTTGGCTTAGATAATGACTCATGCAGTGATGATGCCCTACCAGTGGTTTTCCTCATCCTT
>NIVC01003218.1:0-12500 GCA_002269645.1 Macrostomum lignano
GGAGACGATCCCGACAATGTTGAGAGAAATATAAGTATCACATCCAAGAAACTTATGCCTCGCTAATTATAGATACATGTAGTTGTCAGACACCACCATCAATCCAAAGAATCGGCAGGCCTCGATTCTGTTTGTAAGCTTGTCTTAGCAACTCTTTTGCTAAGACTTCAGTCTTGAATTTTCTATATCGGTGCATTCTAATAGATTGTAGCATCAATTGCTTGCTCTCTGTTCTGGACAATGATTGTCAACTCGAGTTAAGAATTGTTGGGCACGTTTGAGATATTCGTAATTAGGAATATTGCTGCGGGTAGATTAGATTCTTAATTTGTTATTAATTTGTTAAAATCTCGATAAATCCTGTAATACTGTTATTATTTTTACAAATAAAAATCCTATTCTAAATAATTGTCATTATGGCGATTGTTAAAATTTCTTACTTCGTGAATCTTTACGAATCATTTTAAGTTTTCTGTCGCAATTATTTTATTTTCTATCATATTTTTTCTATGGGCCTTTTCATATTGCTTGTTCTGGTTCCAGAACCAGAACCAATTTGTGAAGTATAACTTTTGTCTCCATAACTAGAGGAGATACGTGCAATAAGTTTTTATTATTGAATGACAATCGCCAAGAAGAAAGTGAAAATCGTGCTAAGTTAGGTTGTTAAGGCAGTCAAATATTAACAGAGTTTAATAGTTATACTGCTGTTTTTCTTGGAATTCCGAACCGATTCTGGTTCTGGAATTGGTAATATGAAAAGGCCCTATAGGTACCGTGTCTGTCTGTTACTATTGTCACCTAAATAATTCAATCAATAAGACTGATCATCCAGTCACGAGACATAGCAGAGGGGCCTAACAGTTTTTATTAGGTTACTGTAATAGCCCTAGGTCTAATTTTTACTCTAAAGTTATGATTTTCGAGACTGATAGGCCTAATCTATATATTCGAGGTAATCGAGATTCGAGATTAAGCCTAATTAGTATAGGCCTATTTACACTAAATCTATCTAACAAACCTAATAATAAAAATTGTTATTTGTTAGTCCTAAGTGTGTTTGTGACCTAGTCCTAGTGTGTACAAGTACATTACTGATAGAAAGAAAAACAATGATTATTTAATATTGAGCTTGTTAATAACTTGCTTGATCCTTGATGAATATCAAATATAAATATAATATCACAGGGCCTAGTCACAAATCTTCACTTTTCTCAAGATCTCAAAATTGAGGTTTAACCAAGAAGGCAAGATTGAGATTAAGAAAAGTGCTAAGATCTTGATGATCAAGATTCAAGATAGGCCTTATTGTCCAACTCCTAGTTATAAATAGGGAGCCTAAATTGAATATTGAATAACCTATATATAAAGATATGTAAGATGTGTCTATAGTTTCAGTATCAGTTTTTTAAGTTAGAGAAATTGCACTTTAAAGTTTGATCCTTTAATTGCACCTTAAAATTGGGCACAAAGTACAATTTTGAATCTTGTTTTTGGCAAAGAAAAACTGGTACCTGGTAAAATGCAGAATCCACAGTAGAATTGGAATGGAATAGCACAGTAAAATGTGGAATCTGCAGTGGTATGTTAAAATGCAGAATCAACTACAGAATCCACTAAAATGCAAAATGTAAGAATCAAAAAAAATAATTTTTAATTTTTATAGTTTTGCCTGCAGCAATGTAACTGTATAAAAAAAAGATATATAAAGAAATTTTATTATGATTCTATATTTACACAAACTGAACTAGAAATAGCAGCATCTATTAGACCTTATTCAAAGTAGTAATATAGGTTCTCTCATAAATAGTATGGCTGATAAGTATTGAAAATTATTATCATAATTTTCTCTCTAGTAGTTTGGTAAAATTTTGAAAGCTTTATTGTTATAAGATTATATATAATAAATCATAATACACTTCAGCTACTTTGCATTTGCAATTTAGTTTAAGTTAAGTAGATTCTGTTTCTCATTCCATATCTTACCATTCTACTGTAGATTCCACATTTTACTGGGTGCCAGAAAAACCTATACTTAACATTAGGCCTAGGGACTTAAGGCTTAATAATCTTAATTTTAGTCTCTACTATACACTGGGTATATAGCATAAAAATCTTTGTTGCTTAAGACCTTAACAAGTACTAAGTAAGGACTTATTTATGTCATAAGCTTGCTTTACAAAATCTTTAAATTATTAGATAGCCTATATCAGAATTAAATGTAGGAAATATGTTTTTATAACTATATATTATGTCTAAAAACATATATGTTTTTAATATAAAACAGTATATATGTTTTTAGACATAATATATACGAGGGATACTCTAAAAGTTTTGCAATTCGACTATTTAAAGTTAGTTTTGCCAAACTTTCTATTACAATCCTTCAAAGTAGGCTCCCCGGAACTGCAAACACTTGTGCGCTCGTCCGAGCCACTTGTTCATCAAGCCCTGGAAGTCTTCAATTGGGATGCCGTCAATCGCCTCCTTCGCCGCCTGCTCCAGCTCCTCGTCGGACTGAAACCTGCGCCCCTAAGCGACTTTTTGATTTCTGGAAAGAGCCAGAAGTCGCAGGGGGCGAGGTCTGGTGAGTAGGCCGGGTGTGGTAGCGTTGAAATGCCCTCTTGGTCCAGGAACGCTCGAGTTGCAGCAGCCGTGTGGGCGGGCGTTGTCATGGTGAAGCTTCCGCCCTCGCATTCCCATCCTTGGCGCCCTCTGGGTCACGCTGTCGATCACGACTGGTAAGCACTCTTCAGTGTACCATCGAGCAGTGACTGTAGCTTGACCCTCCAGCTTCACCATCGCCACCACGCCTTGTGAGTCGAAGAAAATGGCAAACATCCGCTTGCCCTGGGACGGGACCGCCTTGCTTTCAGGGGTCGTTGACCACCTTCCGGCACCACTCTGCACTGCTGCGCTTTGTCTCGACGTCAAAATGATAGAGAAACGTCTCATCACCAGTGATGACCTCAGAGCGGCGCTGATGGCTCCCGTGCTCATATCGATCGATGAGAAACTGACAGAACTCCATGCGGGCCTGTTCTGAGCATCTGTCAGGATGTGGGGTATCCATAGGGCACAAAGCTTCCTGACTCTCAGGTGATCGTGTAGAATTGTATCGACCGCTGCCGACCAATGCGACATTCATAGCTCCTGCGCTCCTGCAGCTGCATGCGATTTTTCCTCTGTCACTGCTGTCGGAGGTCTCCCGGGCCGGGGGTCGTCAGAAAAGCTGGTCCTGCCGGCCTGGAACTCGCGGTACAGTGTGTAACCGTAGCATATGACGGCGCTTGAGCCTCCAATGTTGCTAGTAGCTCGCATGAGTCTCAAGCGCCGTGAGCTTTCGCTTGTGGCAGTACCAAATTAGTAGCCGATTCTGCTCACGATTCATTCCATGGCTGCAGCTGTACAGTAAAGGAGTCTCTGATTTTGACTGGGGGCTGAGCAGGCGTATATGTATGAATTCACTTGAAAATTGAGGTGGGGACTATGTACATGTTTATTGTACTGAGAGTTGGTTTTGAAGATTGTGCGACTTGCGCAAGTTGTTGAATTGCAAAACTTTTAGAGTATCCCTCGTACTTATAAAAACATATTTCCTCCAGTGAGATTTCAAAAGTTATTATTTAGTTTATTATTCCAATTGATAAATCTTATTTCCCGAAGAACAAAAGACACCTTCATTTTTATATTGTTTAACTTTATTTATTTAACTCAACATTATTATTTATTATTTATTATTACCTTATCATATTAAATATTTCTTGATTAGATAGTTGAGGCCCTTTCATTTAGGCTCATCATTAAAAGCTAATAGCTTCAAGTGGCCAAAAAGCCTAATTTGCAGTTTTAGACATTCAATAACCTATAATTCAAAAAACATGGTACAAACATAATTGTAAGTATTTATTTAGACTACCCCATTCAATTATGTCCTATATACCAAGAATGAGTTCAAGGTGGTGTACACTCCTGTGAGTGCCTGCTCAGGTTAGTTGGTATAATGGGCAGTAATGTCTTTCGCTGGTTGTGTGACAATGTTGCTTAAAGTGCACCAGGGGGCACACAGCCTCCTGCTTTTAACTAAAAGACATCGTAAAGAAAACTAAAGGACATCTAGAATTTATAAAATATGTGGCAGACTGAGGGCAGCCAGTCCTTTCCTTATGATTAAATTTGTAGAGTTTCAAAAATGCCCCTCTTGCACGCCTGCCCCATTTCTGCTATAGCTTATCTCACCCTAATTTCTCAAAAAGAATGGCCCAAGCCAGCAGCAGCTCCGAGGAGATGGCCATCAATCTGGCCGCAATTCAGAAGACAGACAAGTCTGGCTGCGAAGTGCTGGACAAGTGCACCTCTAGCGCTCTATACAAGTACGCGCAGGGCAAATGGGAGAAGTGCAATTGCGACGGGGTGTTCCTGCTGTACAGGCGCAGCGTGGCGCCTGTGTACGCTTTCATTGTGCTGAACAAGCGGAGCACTCAGAACCACGTGCAGCACGTCACCAAAGCTATGAGCCTGCAGCTGCAGTCGCCCTTCCTGCTGTACAAAACTGAATCGGGCGAGATCCACGGCATGTGGTTCTACACCCAGCGGGACTGCGATCGCATCGGCAAGCGTGTTGGCAAGCTAGTTGAGACTCTTGGCGGCGACAGTCTGCGCGTAGCCGAGGATCGAGCAGCCGCTACCAAAGGCAAGCCGGCGAACGCTAGTCAAGCTGCCGCTGGGAAGCAGCAGCCCCAGCAGCCGCCAAAGTCTGCTCAAACTGGTGCAGATGCGGCTAACAGCATCCTGCAGATGCTTAGCCGGGCTCAGACTGATTTCACCACCCATCGTGGATTGCCGCAGCAGCAGCAGCAGCCACAACAGCCACAGCAGCAGCAACCCAAGGTGATCAGTGTAGACAGTCTCTTTGGCAGCTCAAGCAAGCAGCAGCCAGCGCCAGTCAGCAATGGCGGGCCGCCGCTGCAGCGGGATCAATACGCTGAGATTTCTCACCAGATCAAGGAGCAGCTGGGCCTCCTCAACAGCTCCGGTCTTCAGCAGCAGCAGCAGCAGCAGCAACAACAGCAGCAGCAATCCAGCGCCGCTGTCTGCAGCAATGCACAAGCAGACGAAGAGGAAGAAGAATTCCTGCTAACCCCGGGCATGCTGGAGTGCGCAGCCAGTCAGCTGATTGCCGACTGCCCGACTCAGGTGTCGCCATCGGCTCCGACGCAGTCGCCGCCGCAGCCGCGCGAGCAGCCCGGGAAAGCCAGACAGCAGCAGCAGCAGCAGGCGCCGCAGGCGTCAGTCAGCGGAGACGTCCCCGCCCTGACCAAGGAGCAGCTGCGGGAGAGCCTGCTGTACCTGTTGGAGAATGATGACGCCTTCCTCGGCTCGCTGCACCGGGCCTACGTGGCCAGCCTGCAGCGCCGGCTCGCGTCGCCGCGTTTCTGAGTCCCTGTTCCGTCGTTGCTGGTTGCTGTTGCCGCCCAGTGCAAAGGCGGGGGTTGAGGAGGTCCTTGTGAAATTGTTATTTTTTTATTGTTTGTGTCCCCAGTTGTAAAACAATAGCCCAGCATTCAAACACCCCTCCGAGTGTTCATATCTGCCTACTCATAGTAGCAAACCATTTGGAGGTGTTTTATTTTTCTGTTGTTTGCAGTGTATATCAACAATAACAATATAAATAACAATAATACGCGTAAATTATTAGTTTGGTCTCCGATATGCTTGTTGTATAGTTGCTCTGTCCTTGAGCAGCATTTTGAGTTTTGGCCCCGCTGTGCAGCAAAACCATTCATTTGTTCTATTATGGATGTACATTGCGTCACTTGTTGTCACAGTTGGCTGTGGCGCTGGTCATCTGCCGTGTCACGCCGGAAAATGTCGGCACTGCTTCTGGAATAAAAGCAGCCCAGCTTGTCTGTGTGTTTTACATAAGGCTCATCACCTGTTTAATTAATTTACTGATCGATTGAGATAAGACATGTCTCTGGCTGATTGGAGTCTTTAACTTTTTTTTATTAACGACTATAGCATTACAACATCATATTTTATAGGAAATCAAAAAAATTTACAATATAATTAAGATCATCTAGCATAGTAAGCTACTGCTACTACTTACAGTAGTATAATTAATAGCTGCTGCTATCAAGATGGCAGGTTGTTGGTAATAAAACTAGCTTTTACGCACTAAAATACGATTGAATGTACAAGCTAACGATCTATCCTGGTACTCAGATTCAGTAGTACAGTATCAAAGCGTAAATATCAATAACAATTGAAAGCATCACAAATAGAGGCATTTTTGTTGAAAATCCACACTGCAATTCTCTAGTTGAACGGGTAGTTGGTTTTTTAGCTGATTTCGATATTTTTAGAGATTACCAAAGTTGTATGGTTGATAATTGAAAATCTTGAATGCCCAGTCTGAAGCCTGAGGAGCTGTGAGGGCGGCCCAGCAACTGAGGATCTGGGAGGCTGGCCCAGCAACTGAGGATCTGGGAGGCTGGCCCAGCCAACTGAGGATCTGGGAGGCTGGCCCAGCAACTGAGGATCTGGGAGGCTGGCCCAGCCAACTGAGGATCTGGGAGGCTGGCCCAGCAACTGAGGATCTGGGAGGCTGGCCAAGCAACTGAGAATCTGAGAGGCTGGCCCAGCAACTGAGGATCTGGGAGGCTGGCCCAGCAACTGAGGATCTGGGAGGCTGGCCCAGCAACTGAGGATCTGAGAGACTGGCCCAGCGACTAAGGATCTGGGAGGCTGGCTCAGCAACTGAGGATCTGGGAGGCTGGCCCAGCAACTGAGGATCTGGAGGCTGGCTCAGCAACTGAGGATCTGGGAGGCTGGCTCAGCAACTGAGGATCTGGGAGGCTGGCTCAGCAACTGAGGATCTGGGAGGCTGGCTCAGCAACTGAGGATCTGGGAGGATAATAGTACAGCCTTTGTCAGCAGCAAATTTGAGCAAACAAAATCCAGCACCCCCAAATCCTCAAACGGGTTTTAAAAAATTTCACTGTGCACGGCATCACAGTTGAGTTCTAAGGATTGAAGAAGAGCAAATCGGAGGAAATGCCTCAGCCGCGAGCACCGGCCTGGCTGTCACGCTCAGGTGAGAACCAGATGCTCGTCAAAGCCGGTGTACATGGCGGTGCTGCCCATTTTGACCAGGTTGCGCGAATACCTGGCTGTGATGCGGATGCAGCTCGTGCACAGGAAGCTGGTCAGCAGGAAGTTCGACCGCATGCCGTAGCCGAACCGGCCCTTGTAGCCATAGTAACCAGCGACAGCTCCAGTGAGCACTGGCGCCACGGTGCTGGGTCGGGCGTTCCGCACCATCTGCTCCATCGACTGCGGCATCACTGCGTCTCCGATCTGTGACACCGGGTTTTGGACAGGGATGTCATTTACAGGTGACTGACATGCTGTAGTGGGTTACAGACATGCTGTAGTGTGTGTTACACACATACTGTAATCGTGTGTTACAGGCATGCTGTATCGTGTGCTAAAGACATGCTGTATCATATGTTACAGAGTGTCTCATGTGCTATACAGACATGCTGTAGCATGTGTTTCAGCCAGGCTATCTGCACAAACCTCGCTCAGCGCCAGTCGATATTCGCCTTTGCCGAAGGCCTCCCAGGCGTGCTGCATGTGCACGATCTCCAGGGTCTTCAGCACGCCCAGCGGGATGTCGATCTCCGGCTCGCCAGTGGGGGGTATCAGCTTTATCAGCTTGCCCAGAAGCTCCAGGTAGCGCTCCGCCTCGAACAGCTTCTTGATTTCGCCGCCACCGTCAAGCACATTCAGGAAGTCCGAGGCTTCCTCGTAACCGGCTATGGTGGCTCCCGCCTTCAGCACCTGGCAGATGCAAGGACTGGTGAGTCAGCTTGCGTTCTATCGGTCGTCCACACCTCAGGTCCTCCCCACCTCAGGTCCTCCCCACCTCAGGTCCTCCCCACCTCAGGTCCTCCACACCTCAGGTCCTCCCCACCTCAGGTCCTCCCCACCTCAGGTCCTCCCCACCTCAGGTCCTCCCCACCTCAGGTCCTCCCCACCTCAGGTCCTCCCCACCTCAGGTCCTCCCCACCTCAGGTCCTCCCACCTCAGGTCCTCCCCACCTCAGGTCCTCCCCACCTCAGGTCCTCCCCACCTCAGGTCCTCCCCACCTCAGGTCCTCCCCACCTCAGGTCCTCCACACCTCAGGTCCTCCCCACCTCAGGTCCTCCCCACCTCAGGTCCTCCCCACCTCAGGTCCTCCCCACCTCAGGTCCTCCCCACCTCAGGTCCTCCCCACCTCAGGTCCTCCCCACCTCAGGTCCTCCCCACCTCAGGTCCTCCCCACCTCAGGTCCTCCCCACCTCAGGTCCTCCCCACCTCAGGTCCTCCCCACCTCAGGTTCCCCCACCTCAGGTCCTCCCACCTCAGGTCCTCCCACCTCAGGTCCTCCCCACCTCAGTTCCTCCCCACCTCAGTTCCTCCCCACCTCAGTTCCTCCCCACCTCAGTTCCTCCCCACCTCAGGTCCTCCCCACCTCAGGTCCTCCCCACCTCAGGTCCTCCCCACCTCAGGTCCTCCCCACCTCAGTTCCTCCCCACCTCAGTTCCTCCCCACCTCAGTCCTCCCCGCCTCAGGTCCTCCCCACCTCAGGTCCTCCCCACCTCAGGTCCTCCCCACCTAAAGTCCTCCCTACCTCAGTTCCTCTCCACCTCAGGTCCTCCCCACCTCAGGTCCTCCCCACCTCAGGTCCTCCCCACCTCAGGTCCTCCCCACCTCAGTTCCTCCCCACCTCAGGTCCTCCCCACCTCAGTTCCTCCCCACCTCAGGTCCTCCCCGCCTCAGGTCCTCCCCACCTCAGGTCCTCCCCACCTCAGGTCCTCCCCACCTAAAGTCCTCCCTACCTCAGTTCCTCTCCACCTCAGGTCATCCCCACCTCAGTTCCTCTCCACCTCAGGTCCTCCCCACCTCAGGTCCTCCACACCTCAGGTCCTCCCCAACCTCAGTTCTTCCCCTTAGTTCCCCTCAGTTCCCTGCAGCATACACTGCTGCATGCTGCTAGATGTATTTACAATTGCAACATGTACATCGCGTATTTCGCTTCTCGTTCCCAGTGTTTTAGCAGTCCCTGGCTGCCAATCCAAATCAAGGACCTCTTCTCACCTTGATACAGACCACCTGGTAGTCTTTGTCATCGAAGGCGTGCAGCGCATCGTGCAGGTCGGACACCACGGAGCCGATGGTGCCAGCCTCGCCGACTTCGTTGAAGTCCAGCCGGTGCGAGCAGCCACCACCGTCCTCATCATCAGCTCCATCATCGTCATCTCCAGCCTCCGTTTTCTCGGCGCTGAGCTCCGATTTGTTCGGCGTCTGTTTACTAATCGCCGCCGAATGATGGTCGCTATGGCAACGGACTGGGCGTGGATCGTCGGCCAGGCGGAGCGCCGGTCGGCGCAGCGCCCGGTAGCAGGCGAGGCTCTCGCGCCATCGGGCGCCGGCGCCACCGACGCCGCCGCCGCGCAGACTCAAATCGACAGCTGATCGCTCCAGGTTGGGGGCGCCCTGTAACCGTCTCGTCCGCAGGGAGCTCTCACTCAGCTATCGGCAGAAACTGGTTGTCTGCCGAGCTCACGCTGCTTCTGCTGATGCTACTTTTTTAATTGTCTTTTTTCGATTAAAAAGCCAGTGTGGCTGTTAGAGAGCGAACGAGCGGTCTTTGCTACCTGACAGCTCTGCACCTGTTCAAAAGTGGCCCAGTGTGCCTGTCTCTCTAAAGCAACAAATCTCTGCACTCGTTTATTGCTTCTCTCAGTACAGCTGGCTGCAGGCAGACCTGTCTTTTGCCCCGAAGATTTGCCCCGGGGCAGTGAGACTGTGCGGCCCCGGGGTGTGCGAGCGGTTCGTCACGGGCGGCTGGCTGGTGGCGGGCTGCATTTTCTGCCCCTTACTGACTAAGATATCTTAGATGCGAATAACTACTCTTTCGGGCTTTGAGCACGCGACTTCGGGTTGGCTCTCTTAGAAGGGGAGAAGAGTGGACGGAAGTTTTTCCTGGGAGCAGAAAAATGTACAGTAGATGTACTTGTAATATATAGAATGGAGTCAGTGAGTCTCTGTCTGTCTGTCTGTCTGTCTGTCTGTCTGTCTGTCTGTCTGTCTGTCTGTCTGTCTGTCTGTCTGTCTGTCTGTCTGTCTGTCTGTCTGTCTGTCTGTCTGTCTGTCTGTCTGTCTGTCTGTCTGTCTGTCTGTCTGTCTGTCTGTCTTAGTGTCTGTCTGTCTGTCTGTCTGTCTGTCTGTCTGTTTGTCTGTCAGCGGCAGCGAAACCCTCTGAGTTAACTTTGAATATAGTTCGAATTAAAATAGACGCGGCACGTACTACTTTTTAATAGCCGCGTAAGTAGCCGATGACAGTTTTTTTACCGAAAATTGTACAGCTCAGAGTAAATTTACAATAATCGGAGTTGATGTGGAAGATATCAAACGCACTTAAAGCATTGACTTCTCACTACCCCACTCTTCTTAATCTCGCTATCTTCACGGTCCTCCGACACTGGCCTCTCAACTGCACCCAAATGCTCTCCCCGTCTTTAATAAGATCTACTAAAGCCTCTCCCATGGTATAGGCGCCACGGAAACGTCAGCCCAACCAGCCAATCAGAATCGAGCAAGCAGATCACCAGTCGACTTCAGTGAGTTTTCATTGGCCAGTCACTCCAGGCAGCTTCATCGGGCATTGGCAATAAAACGGGACTGCAGGTTAAGCCTTGGCTGCCTACGCATATCAGAGCACTATCAATGCATGCCCGATGCCCTTTCCAAGAACGCGCTACACAATCACCAGGCGGGATTCTTTGATCCCCAGGAAGTTTGACACGACAAGGCTGGCCAGGACTCAGCGATTAACCAACTCCGGCTTATTTAAGGTAGGAATTCGCTACAATATGCTGCACTTTTTGAGCACTTTTCCTTCCCTCTTTTCATCTGCTCTTAGAGTTTATGATGCGGCCCATCTCAACCGGGTGCTCATCCAATACGCATTTCATATGTCTTCCCACCTGCTGCACTCCCTTCAAACCACTCTGCCCTCTACATATTCTCCCCATCTAACTATTTCCCTTACCTACTCTCCCATCTGTCTACTCTCCCATCTCACTCTCTACTCTCCCATCTGTCTACTCTCCCATCTATCTACTCCCCTATTTATCTACTCTCCCATCTATCTACTCTCCCATCTGTCTACTCTCCTATCTGTCTACTCTCCCATCTATCTACTCTCCCATCTGTCTACTCTCCTATCTGTCTACTCTCCCATCTATCTACTCTAACATCTGTCTACTCTCCCATCTATCTACTCTCCCATCTACCTACTCTCCCATCTATCTACTCTCCCATCTACCTACTCTCCCATCTATCTACTCTCCCATCTACCTACTCTCCCATCTATCTACTCTCCCATCTACCTACTCTCCCATCTATCTACTCTCCCATCTGTCTATCTACTCTCCCATCTGTCTACTCTCCCATCTGTCTACTCTCCCATCTATCTACTCTCCTATCTGTCTACTCTCCCCTCTATCTACTCTCCCTCCATCCTTCCCCTGTTTCCCTGTCTGCCTCAGCACTCCCCCCACACGGCACTCCCGCTAAAAAAACACAGTGCTAAAAACCCTGCGTGACAATCAGCTGCAGCCCAGCTCAAAGTGTGAGACTGTCTGCTTTGTCTCAGAGCCACTCTCGATCCCACAGTCCCGCTTCATCAGAGCAAGAGATGCTGCTGGCCGATCCTTCCTGACCTACACGGCCATCCCTCCCTGAGTTACTCATCTCGCTATCTTTCACACGTGTAAGAATTTCTCTGAACAGCATCGCTCCTCCCCCGCCTACTTACCTGCTCAGGTACTGCTGTCTGCTGCAGCTCTGCTGGCCCTGATTCTCAATGCGCACCTCCTGCTGTGGCATCAGTTCAGCTCTGGGGAGACGGCCAGACTGCCCGAAGTGCCAGCGGGTGAGGCTGGCCTCTTCCCGACTTGGGGTGTGAAACTTGGGAAGTGAGGACTGGCAAAATGAACGAAGGCACTGTAGCAGCACGTGAATAGAGAATAGAGAGTGAGTAGAGAGGGTGAGTAGAGAGGGTGAGTAGAGAGGGTGAGTAGAGAGGGTGAGTAGAGAGGGTGAGTAGAGAGGGTGAGTAGAGAGGGTGAGTAGAGAGGGTGAGTAGAGAGGGTGAGTAGAGTGTGAGTAGAGAGTGTAAGTAGAGAGGGTGAGTAGAGAGGGTGAGTAGAGAGTGTGAGTAGAGAGTGTAAGTAGAGAGGGTGAGTAGAGAGGGTGAGTAGAGAGTGTGAGTAGAGAGTGTAAGTAGAGAGGGTGAGTAGAGAGGGTGAGTAGAGTGGTGAGCAGGAAAGGTAAGTAAATATGGTTAAAGAACACTGGAAGCAAGCGCATCCCAGAGCAGCCCTGGTCTTCAGTCTGAGCCAGAGCTGGCTGCATGTCTCGGGTTCCCCCCAGCTGCATTCCTTCAT
>NIVC01003218.1:17500-107500 GCA_002269645.1 Macrostomum lignano
AGTGGACCTGGAGGCCTGGTGCAGCTCCGGCAACACCGCCTTGGCCATTGACGGCGTGTTGGTGAGTGGGTACGAGTATTTGAGGCTTGCTGTTTTAATGCAAAAGATTTTAAAAAGTTGGACAATTTTTAAACAAATTTCAGCTAATAAACGACACAAGCCCCGGATACCACGTGTTCATCGTGAATCAAGCTACTGTAAGTAGGCTGTTCTGATAAAGTCACATCATTTACCATACGCGACATTCAAGTTGACGGCTTAAGCAAACCTTTCTGGCCCTCAGGCGTCCTTGATGGGGCATCATCCTGCTGGAAGCTGGGAGCTGGCCGAAGCGATCGCCTCCTCGGTCTCGGCCGGTCGGCTGCTGGTGCTGACGCGAGTAGTATGTTGTGCTGAATTGCGTCTATTTGTTTATGTGACAGTCTGTGAATGTTTTATTAACGCTAAAATCATCCCAAAACTGATGCAGCCCGACTCTGCAGCAACGGCAGCAACCGGAGCCTCTGCTGCCGTCTCCACGCGGCGGGCCTTCCGATCGCTTGGAAGTCGCGAGTTCGACTCCCTGAAACCGTCCGACGCATGGATTCTGATTGCATTTGCTAAAGGGGAAATAGACGAAAATATTTCCTTACTTCTACTTACCGGCTCATCAGTAGTATGATTGTCAAATTCTAGTTGGCAGAATCGGCGAAGAGCGGCGCTCGGCGGAGGAGCCACTGAGGCTGCATGCGACAGTAAAATTGACGCTGAAAGAAGGTAATAAATATTGTTCAATGTGTCGGAGAGAGGCGACCCATTGTGACTAAGGCAAATCCACGATATGTATCGAAAACACAGTTTTCTTAGTACAAAATCGACAATAGATAGTTAATCAAACCAAGCTAATTCAGGTCTTGACCACAATCTCAGAACCGATTTGTCCACTCTGGCCACCCGGCGAGGAGACGGCGAGGCGGCGACAGTTTTGCAGCCAGGTGGACGGCTTCAGCAACGTGTGCAGCTGCGACCAGCCCAGCCGCATCAGCTTTGCACCGAGTCCGGTGAGCAAGATGCGGGAGCTCTGGTTTGACATGAGCACTAGCTGTTTGATATAAGTGGATGGCAAATTCTGTCTTTGTGTGTGTGGCATGTATTAGTTTGACACTGCTTGAGATTCGAACCTGCGACCTTCTGATTAAAACGACGAATCGCTAGTCGCCTGCTCCAGAAGCGACCCTCTTTAGTGTAGCAAGTTTGTGATATTTAATTGTCGCAAATATCTACTAAAAAAATTACTTAACTTGCGTCACTTGTCGTCCTTGCTTAAAAATCGATATTCTTACCAATAATTTTGCTCAACCTCTCCAGCTTCACTGGTTCTCCTCGCCATCAGCCGTTGTGCCAATCACCGTTATGAGCTCGAATCGTCCTCAGTTTCTGTACAGGTGAGCTCAACTGTGACAGCACTGTCTGATAGCATGCTCTGCAGGCGTGCATTCGGTTGTCCAAAACCTCCGTGAGTTCAGGCTCGTCCACATGTGATTCGCGACCAAGAGGGCAGCCCCCAAGGTGCAGAGAGTGTACATGTCTGACGATGAGTGAGTCAGGGCGCTGTACACCCTGTGTGAGCACTGTGGAGTCAATGAAAAGAGCCTCCAGCCATCTAAAAAAGCCCGCACATCTCCCTGTTCACCCCGCCAGAGCCCTGACATCGCTTCTCCAGCTGCCCGGCCTCAACGCCTCCCAGACGACGGCCCTCCTGCACGGCTACTTCGAGCAGCCGCGTCTCGTCTGCCAGCTGCTGCAGGTCCGACATTCGCAGCGCAGCCTTCGGTGGAGGGACGCCGGCAGCTCCAGTTTGTACCGTCTGGCACTGGCCGAATCCAGCAGGAAATTCCAGGTGAGAAGGCTGCAGACATGACCGAATCCCAACCTGAATTGACCGAATCCCAACCTGAATTGACCGAATCCCAACCTGAATTGACCGAATCCCAACCTGAATTGACCGAATCCCAACCTGAATTGACCGAATCCCAAACCTGAAATGAATAAATCCGCCCATTTAACGCACCACTTGCCTCTCCCAGAGCGCGCAGTACCTGATTCTATTAGAGGACGATGTGGACCCGAGCCCCGACCTGATCGATTTTTTTAATCAAACTTTGCCGCTGTTTGAGCAAGACAGAAATCTGTTCTGCATCGGAGCCTGGAATGATCAGGTGAGCTGCTGAATGAGCTGCGTCACTTTGCAATCTCTCTCGTCACTCTACCTTCTCTCTCGTCACTCTACCGTCTCTCTCGTCACTCTACCGTCTCTCTCGTCACTCTACCGTCTCTCTCGTCACTCTACCGTCTCTCTCGTCACTCTACCGTCTCTCTCGTCACTCTACCTTCTCTCTCGTCACTCTACCGTCTCTCTCGTCACTCTACCGTCTCTCTCGTCACTCTACCGTCTCTCTCGTCACTCTACCGTCTCTCTCGTCACTCTACCTTCTCTCTCGTCACTCTACCGTCTCTCTCGTCACTCTACCGTCTCTCTCGTCACTCTACCGTCTCTCTCGTCACTCTACCGTCTCTCTCGTCACTCTACCGTCTCTCTCGTCACTCTACCGTCTCTCTCGTCACTCTACCGTCTCTCTCGTCACTCTACCGTCTCTCTCGTCACTCTACCGTCTCTCTCGTCACTCTACCGTCTCTCTCAGCACTCTACCGTCTCTCTCATCACTCTACCGTTTTCCTCGTCACTCCGCTATCTGTCTTGTCATTTCACTTAACAATTTCAGTGTCTCTCTTGCCAGTCTATAAATAAAAGTTTTCGTATTGTGCCACCCTGCCCACAGTCATTCGTTCACACCTCGCCGAACTCATCGCTGCTGTACCGGACTCAGGCGGCGCCACTGAAGGCGGTGGCCTTCAAACGGCAGCTATGGGAAGACGAGCTGATTTCCCAGTGGCCCGAGGAGGTTTGTTGGACTTTAAACGATTCGTTATTATGATAACTTTTCTTGCCCCGATATGTATCGAAAGTACGCAAAACCTTAGCAGTCCGTGGATCTGTCCCGGTGGCTGTCCAGCGTCATGGGGCCGCATCGCTACTGCCTGAAGCCCGTGCTCAGCCGGGTCTTTGTTTTCAGTCAGGCTGCTGAGCATCTCGTAAGTCGGCGCAAAAGTCCCCAACACCTGGCTTACATGGAGGGGAACTGCGGAGGCACCTGCAACAGACTACTCGTGTAAGTAGTATCGATTTTAGCTCGTAATTTTTTCAAAATCAAAAAACGGTTGAGCCGTTTTTTCTAAAACCGATGACACACACACACACACATACAGACAACCCATTTTTAGTATATGAATTGCTAATCTAGCCAATCACGGATGCAATAATAGAATGGATTGCTAATCTAGCCAATCACGGATGCAATAATAGAATGGATTGCTAATATAGTCAATCATGGACGCAATAGATTGCTAATCTAGCCAATCACGGATGCAATAATAGAATGGATTGCTAATCTAGCCAATCATGGACGCAATAGATTGCTAATCTAGCCAATCACGGATGCAATAATAGAATGGATTGCTAATCTAGTCAATCATGGACGCAATAGATTGCTAATCTAGCCAATCACGGATGCAATTATAGAATGGATTGCTAATCTAGCCAATCACGGATGCAATAATAGAATGGATTGCTAATCTAGTCAGTCACAGATGCAACATTAGAATGGATTGCTAATCTAGCCAATCACGGATGTAAGAATAGAATGGATTGCTAATCTAGTCAATCACAGATGCAACAATAGAATGATGGATTGCTAATCTAGCCAATCACGGATGCAATAATAGAATGGATTGCTAATCTAGTCAGTCACAGATGCAACAATAGAATGGATTGCTAATTTAGCCAATCACGGATGTAAGAATAGAATGGATTGCTAATCTAGTCAATCACAGATGCAACAATAGAATGATGGATTGCTAATCTAGTCAATCACGGATGCAGAAAGAAGTTTCTGAATCGATCCAATTTTCCATTGCAGCCAATCCACTAAGGACTATGACGGGGAGCTTCAAGCCCTGCTAGACAGAGCGCAGAGTCTCAACAGCTCGCCGTCAGGTCGCTGCCTCAGCAATTTTCAAAGCACCCTAGAAATTGCAAGAAATTCCACCGATTCTAAAGTGAGATTATTGTCATTTTTTATTAAGTGCGATACTCTCTACTTACGAGTCTGGCCAGTAGTGTGAGGCAGATTTAACCGCTAATTTTTATTGGGCCCAATTCAATCTAGAAGGAAGTCCCGGTCTTCCTGCTGGCTGCGCGGGTGTCGAGGCGAGCTGGCGTGGCCGCGTACTGGCAGGCTGCTGTGGCCGACTGCTTCATGCTTGGGCCAGCGCCCTCATGCCTGTACAAGGTGGGTTCGTAAGTTATTTAGTCAGTCAGTTAGTTAGTTAGTAAGTCAGTTAGTTAGTTAGTTAGTTAGTTAGTTAGTTAGTTAGTTAGTTAGTTAGTTCAGTTAGTTAGTTAGTTCAGTTAGTTAGTTAGTTAGTCAGTCAGTTAGTTAGTTAGTTAGTCAGTTAGTTAGTTAGTTAGTTAGTTATTTAGTTAGTTAGTTAGTTAGTTAGTTAGTTAGTTAGTTAGTTAGTTAGTTAGTTAGTTAGCTAGTTAGTTAGTTAGTTAGTTAGTTAGTTAGTTAGTTAGTTAGTTAGTTAGTTAGTTAGTTAGTCAGTTAGTTAGTTCAGTTAGTTAGTTAATTAGTTAGTTAGTTAGTTAGTTAGTTAATTAGTTAGTTAGTTAGTTAGTTAGTTAGTTAGTTAGTTAGTTAGTTAGTTAGTTAGTTAGTTAGTTAGTTAGTTAGTTAGTTAGTTAGTTAGTTAGTTAGTCAGTTAGTTAGTTAGTTAGTCAGTTAGTTAGTTAGTTAGTTAGTTAGTTAGTTAGTTAGTTAGTTAGTTAGTTAGTTAGTTAGTTAGTTAGTTAGTTAGTTTGTTTGTTTGTTTGTTTGTTTGTTTGTTTGTTTGTTTGTTTGTTTGTTTGTTTGTTTGTTTGTTTGTTTGTTTGTTTGTTTGTTTGTTTGTTTATTTGTTTGTTTGTTATTTACTCGCCAATGACCGTCACTTCCAGGGCCTCTGTCTGGTGAGGTTCGCTGAGTTCATTCTGATTGTCAATTTCAAGCCGTTTTCGCAGTTCAGGTAAGAAGATTTATGATCAAATAACTGCGAAAATTTTTGTTTAAATTGAGTAAAATTGTTTTTTTTCATTTCAGGATTTCAAGTACCGCAACAGAAATTGTAGTTGCATAGGTAACCGCGTTGAATCAGCTGACTGATTTGTTGAACTTTAGTTATTCAGTTTTGTACTTTTTCTAAAGTACTTGCTGCTTTATTAATCAAATTCATCATTCTCGCATTTAGAATAGGAAAAAGTGAAATAGTTGATTTGTCAGTCAATATCATGCTCAATAAATATGCAGGCCTGCTAAATAGTATTGCTGTGACCTTTAAATGAGCATCTAACAAGCGTCTATTATGATTATTTTCGGTGTACATGATGTTTCAAATCATGTGCATGATGGTTTAAGTGTTGTACATTCTGGTTACAATAATGTAAATGATGATTAAAACAAAGTAAATGCTGGTTAAAATAATGCACATGATTGTTAAATTATTCACATGATTGTTAAATGATGTACATGAGGATTAGAATTATTTACGAGGCTTGTACATGTACATAATGCTTACAATGTTGCACATGCTCTATGCGAATGCGGACAGAGCACACTAATATATGAGAAAGTTTCACGACAGGTGTTTTCTAGTTCCGTTTTCGATGAATCCCTAAAAATTCCGAAGAAATATCCCGCATATACTACTTAACTTTCCTGCGCAAGCGAGTCGCCGGTTAGCAACCAGTATGATTTCTGGAGGGCATCCGCAACGGCCGCTGGCCAGATGGGAAAGCGAAAATGACAGGAAAAAATACGCAAAAAGCGCAGTGGAGGCAGCCAAGATGTTTAACTGGGCCGGTCGGGTCTGACTAACGCTGGGACGGGGATTGGGGATCGGAGCCGACACAGGGGGAGCTGGTGACTAATATTCTTCAGCTGCTACCTCCGAATATGCTGGCGGCTAACTGTGGGGGGGGGTGGTTGAAATCCGTACTTGGGATAAACGGAGGGGATAAAACTGGGAAGAAGGCGACCAAGCGCAGGCCCCGTAGGAAATGTGCGATGCCGCTGCGGAGGCTGCTTCAGCTGGCCCTGTGCCTGACCTCCTGCCTGAGCTGCCTCATCCTCGACTCCCACGCCGCCGATCCAGCAGCATCTGCCGACAGCCTCGAGCCACCCAGATGGAGCGTCGGTCTGGAAGCCGCTCCGGAGGACCGCGGCCTCTGGCGCCGGCTGGCCGAAATCTACAACCGCCGGACGGCGGCCCACCGCGATGAGGTCGAAGTCGAGGCGGGAGAGTCGCCGACGGTCGGCACGGCGGACCCCGTGCTGCTCCGGCGGCAGGAGGCCGCGCTGATCCCGCGAGACGGCGCCACCATCGTTGACGCGGACAGCATCCCGCCGAACTACTTCGAAGTCAGCGAGGCCGCTGCCGCCGCTGCAGCTGCCGCAGCCGCGGCCACCTCCACACCGGCGCCGGGCTACTTCAACGGCGAGCCGCCGGACAAGAATCTGGGCATCGGCTCCGAGGTGCCGGCCAGCGTGGACCCGGCCGAGGCCATGGCCGCCTGCCAGCCGCCCTGGTGCTACCCGGCCAAGTGCACCAGCTCCAACCCCAACTGCCCGCCGATTGTCTGCCCGCCGGGCACCGAGGCCAAGCTCCGGCCAGACGGCAGCGGCGTCTATCAGTGCGTGGCCACCACGCCGCCCTGCGTGCCAGCCTGCAAGAACGGCGGAGTGTGCACCAAGTCCCGCTGCGTCTGTCCCGTCGGCTTCACGGGCGACTACTGCGAGAGCGTCAACAAGCGCCAGTGCCGGCTGCTCACCGGCCGAATCTGCGACTACGGCTGCCGCCAGGTGGGCACCGAGTACCGCTGCCTCTGCCCGCCCTGGATCTCCGCCCCGCCTGGCGGCTTCGGCCCGGGCTCGAACCTCACCTGCGTGCCCGCCGACCCCAAAGGAGCTCCGGACGAGCCGTGCCGGGCGCCCTGCCTGAACGGCGTCTGCGGCGGTGGCGCCTGCGTCTGCCGGCCCGGCTGGCGCGGAGACGACTGCGGCCGCGACGTGGACGAGTGCGCCGACGAGTGGCTGAACCGCTGCATGTACCGCTGCGCCAACACCATCGGCTCCTTCCGCTGCGAGTGCCCGCCGGGCTACCGGCTCAGCCCGCTGGACGGCACCAGCTGCGAGCCGCTGGTCTGCCCGCCCGACTGCGGCCCGCCCGGCGGCCGCTGCGTCGATGGACGCTGCGCCTGCCAGCCCGGCTGGACTGGTGACTCCTGCCGTCGGGATGTCGACGAGTGCGCCAGCAACCACGCCGACGGGCGACACCGCTGCGGCTCGGCGCTGTGCGTGAACAGCCCCGGCTCCTTCCGCTGCCGCTGCCCGCCCGGCCAACGGCTTGGCTCCGACGGCCGGTCCTGCGCGCCCAGCAACTCTTGCGAGCCCGCCTGCCGACCGGACACCGGCGCCTGCGTCAACGGCAGCTGCGCCTGCCGATCCGGCTGGTCCGGGCCCGACTGCGCCAGCGACACCGACGAGTGCGCCCTCGGCTTCCATGCCTGCCGGCACGGCTGCGCCAACACGCCCGGCTCCTTCCGCTGCCTCTGCCCGCCCGGCTACCGGCTGGCCGCTGACGGCCGCAACTGCCGGCCAGACGATCCGCGCGCCTGCTCCGACCGGCTGCGGCCGTGCCAAAACGGCGGCGCCTGCGACAGCGGGAGCCGGCGATGCCGCTGCCCGCCCGGCTTCTACGGCGACTTCTGCCAGAAGGCCGCGCCGACGACGACGACAACGTCGACCACGACGACGTCCGCGGCGCCGACCACGGTGCGTCCTGGCGAGGAGTGCCGCCCGCCCTGCCAGCACGGCCGCTGCATCCGCGGCGGCTGCGTCTGCGACAGCGGATTCGAGGGCGCGGCCTGCCAGATCCGCTTCCGCTGTACCGGCAGCGCCGACTGCAGCCGCGGCTGGTGCGGCGCCGACGGTCGCTGCGTCTGCCTGGCCGGCTGGCGCGGCCTTCGATGCGACATGGACTTCAACGAGTGCGACTTGTCACCGGCGCCCTGCGAGCACAGCTGTCACAACCTGCCCGGCACCTTCAGGTTGGCGCCTTCAGGACTGCGTGGGGTGGACACATTAGCTCGGGGGTGGACACATTAGTTCAGGGGTGGACACATTAGCTCGGAGGTGGACACATTAGCTTGTGGGTGGACACATTAGCTCGGAGGTGGACACATTAGCTCGGGGGTGGACACATTAGCTCGGAGGTGGACACATTATCTCGGGGGCGGACACATTAGCTCGGGGGTGGACACATTAGCTCGGGGGTGGACACATTAGCTCGTGGGTGGACACATTAGCTTGGGGGTGGACACATTAGCTCGGGGTGGACACATTAACTCACACAAAAACCCATTGGTTGTACATCAGAACCCATTGGGTGTACACCAGAACCCATTGGGTGTTCCACCAGAACCCATTGGGTGTTCCACCAGAACCCATTGGGTGTTCCACCAGAACCCATTGGGTGTTCCACCAGAACCCATTGGGTGTTCCACCAGAACCCATTGGGTGTTCCACCAGAACCCATTGGGTGTACACCAGAACCCATTGGGTGTACACCAGAACCCATTGGGTGTTCCACCAGAACCCATTGGGTGTTCCACCAGAACCCATTGGGTGTTCCACCAGAACCCATTGGGTGTTCCACCAGAACCCATTGGGTGTTCCACCAGAACCCATTGGGTGTTCCACCAGAACCCATTGGGTGTACACCAGAACCCATTGGGTGTACACCAGAACCCATTGGGTGTTCCACCAGAACCCATTGGGTGTTCCACCAGAACCCATTGGGTGTTCCACCAGAACCCATTGGGTGTTCCACCAGAACCCATTGGGTGTACACCAGAACCCACTGAGTGTTCACCAAAACGCCTCAGTCTTGGCCAGCTGGTCTCCCAACCACCCGGTCCTCCAGGTGCACCTGCGATCCGGGCTTCAATGTCGGCACCAACGGCAGCTGCGTCTGGGCCGGCGACCCCAGCTGCCCGAGGGGCTGCCGCAACGGCGGCCGCTGCCGCTCTGGCAGGTGCCGCTGCGCACCGGGCTATCGCGGGCCGACTTGCAGCGCCGATGTCGACGAGTGCGCGATGGAGCGCAGCGTGCACGGCTGCGAGTTCGCCTGCTACAACACCCGCGGCAGCTGGGAATGCCGCTGCCCACCTGGTGAGCCGCCTCTGCCACTTTGGACTGGGTCTCTGGCTGCTCTTAGGGTACATCTCATTTGACTCCGATTCCCCGTTTTCGTGATCCTTATCCTCGTCCCAGGATCTCCCAATCTATGAATATCTAGTCAAGAATCGATACCAGAAACCAGAAATAAAAAATTTCCACTCAAAATCCCAACCGAAAAAAATCCCAACCTAAAAAATACCAACCCAAAAAATCCCAACCCAAAAAATCCCAACCCAAAAATCCCAACCCAAAAAATCCCAACCCAAAAATCCCAACCTAAAAAATCCCAACCCAAAAAATGCCAACCCAAAAAATGCCAACCCAAAAATCCCAACCTAAAAAATCCCAACCCAAAAAAATCCCAACTCAAAAAATTTCAACCTAAAAAATCCCAACCTAAAAAATCCCAACCCAAAAAATCTTCACCTAAAAAACCCCAACTCGAAAAATCTCAACCCAAAAAATCGCAACCAAAAAATCCCAACCTAAAAAATCCCAACCAAAAAATCCCAGCTGTAAAAATCCCAACAAAAAATCCCTATCCAAAAAAATCGCAACCCAAAAAATCCAAACCCAAAAAATCCCTGCTAAAAAATCCCACTGGCAAAATCTCCATCCAAGGCTACACGCGGCTCTCGGATCGTCGCACCTGCCGCTTGTCGCCGCCCGACAGTCGCTGCCAGCCGCCCTGCCTGAACGGCGGCGTCTGCCGGCTGGCCGCCTCCGGCATCGGCAACTGCGCCTGCCAGCGTGGCTTCGCCGGGCCGGACTGCGGCAGCGACGTTGACGAGTGCGCGCTGTACCGGCCGTGCCAGCACCAGTGCGTGAACACGGTTGGCAGCTACACCTGCCGCTGCCCGCCCGGCCAGCTGCTCCGGTTTGATGGGGTTCGCTGCATCACGCCGGAGGAAGCTGCCGGCCGGCCGGACCTGCTGTACCGCGGCACCGGGGTCAAGGGCCCGACGGTGGCGCCGTGAAGCTGCAGCAAATTGCGACTTTTGATTTGTCCGCTTATTTGATAATCAATAGCTGCTGAAACTTTTTTATTAAAAATAGCTGCAATGAGACACCTGTTGAGATGAGGGTAAATCTCCCAGCTCGTGTGGCTGATTGATACATGTAGAGAGCTTAATCACAGCCTGTAGTGAGCTTAATCACAGCCTGTAGTGAGCTTAATCACAGTCTGTAGAGAGCTTAATCACAGCCTGTAGTGAGCTTAATCACAGTCTGTAGAGAGTTTAATCACAGCCTGTAGTGAGCTTAATCACAGTCTGTAGTGAGCTTAATCACAGTCTGTAGAGAGCTTAATCACAGTCTGTAGTGAGCTTAATCACAGTCTGTAGTGAGCTTAATCACAGCCTGTAGTGAGCTTAATAACAGCCTGTAGAGAGCTTAATCACAGCCTGTAGAGAGCTTAATCACAGTCTGTAGTGAGCTTAATCACAGTCTGTAGTGAGCTTAATCACAGCCTGTAGAGAGCTAAATCACAGTCTGTAGTGAGCTTAATCACAGTCTGTAGTGAGCTTAATCACAGCCTGTAGAGAGCTTAATCACAGCCTGTAGAGAGCTTAATCACAGCCTGTAGAGAGCTTAATCACAGCCTGTAGTGAGCTTAATAACAGCCTGTAGAGAGCTTAATCACAGCCTGTAGAGAGCTTAATCACAGTCTGTAGTGAGCTTAATCACAGTCTGTAGTGAGCTTAATCACAGTCTGTAGTGAGCTTAATCACAGCCTGTAGAGAGCTAAATCACAGTCTGTAGTGAGCTTAATCACAGTCTGTAGTGAGCTTAATCACAGCCTGTAGAGAGCTTAATCACAGCCTGTAGAGAGCTAAATCACAGTCTGTAGTGAGCTTAATCACAGTCTGTAGTGAGCTTAATCACAGCCTGTAGAGAGCTTAATCACAGCCTGTAGAGAGCTTAATCACAGCCTGTAGAGAGCTTATTCACAGCCTGTAGTGAGCTTAATCACAGCCTGTAGAGAGCTTAATCACAGCCTGTAGAGAGCTTAATCACAGCCTGTAGAGAGCTTAATCACAGCCTGTAGTAAGCTTTATCACAGCCTGTATTGGGCTTAATCACAGTCTGTAGTGAGCATAATTAGAGTTTGCAGTGAGCTTAATTACAGTTTGCAGTGAGCTTAGTTACAGTTTGCAGTGAGCTTAAAAACAGTCTGTAGTGAGCTTAATCACAGTCTGTAGTGAGCTTAATCACAGTCTGTAGTGAGCTTAATCACAGCCTGTATTGGGCTTAATCACAGTCTGTAGTGAGCATAATTAGAGTTTGCAGTGAGCTTAATTACAGTTTGCAGTGAGCTTAGTTACAGTTTGCAGTGAGCTTAAAAACAGTCTGTAGTGAGCTTAATCACAGTCTGTAGTGAGCTTAATCACAGCCTGTAGTAAGCTTAATCACAGCCTGTATTGGGCTTAATCACAGTCTGTAGTGAGCATAATTAGAGTTTGCAGTGAGCTTAATTACAGTTTGCAGTGAGCTTAGTTACAGTTTGCAGTGAGCTTAAAAACAGTCTGTAGTGAGCTTAATCACAGTCTGTAGTGAGCTTAATCACAGCCTGTAGTAAGCTTAATCACAGCCTGTATTGGGCTTAATCACAGTCTGTAGTGAGCATAATTAGAGTTTGCAGTGAGCTTAATTACAGTTTGCAGTGAGCTTAGTTACAGTTTGCAGTGAGCTTAAAAACAGTCTGTAGTGAGCTTAAAAACAGTCTGTAGTGAGCTTAATCACAGTCTGTAGTGAGCTTAATCACAGTCTGTAGTGAGCTTAATCACAGCCTGTAGTGAGCTTAATCACAGCCTGTAGTGAGCTTAATCACAGCCTGTAGTGAGCTTAATCACAGCCTGTAGTGAGCTCAATCACAGCCTGTAGCAAGCCTTACGCGGAAACCAGAGCAGCTTATGCACAAGCCTCTACAGCTGAAATGTCTGTTTGCCAATGCAGGTGGAAGACAGGTGATAAAGAAAGGCAATTAGTGTTTTGTTTCTTTCGTTTGCAATCCAAGCGGCGGCCATCATGACCAGCAGCGGGTGCTTATTAGGGATTGCAGATTCGCCAAGCTGATAGCAGCAAGCCGTCTGCTTTATCGCAGATGAAGGCTGCTTTCGGAAAAGGAGGAAAAAGTTATTTTAGTGCACTTCAGGCTTGCTTTCTGCTTATTTTTGCTCCTGAAGCTCGCCAGCGTCTAGAAATATGCAAAGAATTAGAAACCCTTAGAAGCCTACTAATGGGTATCTAGGAGCCTACTAAAGGGTATCTAGAAGCCTACTAATGGGTATCTAGAAACCTAATAAGGATATCTAGAAACTTACTAAAGGATATCTAGAAACTTACTAAAGAATATCTAGAAACCCACAAATCGATACCTGGAAACCTGCAAACGAATATCTAGACACCTACCACGACTTAATGAGTAGTCTAGCGAGAATTTCAGACTTATATTTCTAAGAAATCGGTTAAAAATTTCGCCGACATTTTTTATAGCTTGGCTGGAGGCCAAGCAGAATTTCGACTCCAAAAGTCAGCATTCAGAGTTTTTGCCGATTTTTTATTGTCGATTTACAGTGCTACCGAAATCTGGCCAGCGCTGAGAATTTGTGAGGCCAAGGTTGGTATTGTGGCCGGAAGACGGCTCAGAAATCGCTGCTCTTCCCGAGCTCCGCTTCTCCCTGAGCTAAAAAGAAGAAACCCAAGCCGGAAATGAGACCCGACAGGAAGCGAAGTCGCAATCGACAGGCTGACAGGGGACAGAGAAAAAAGTTTATACGGCCAAGTTTATCAGCTTAGCCTGCTCTGTTTCTTGGAAAAGTCAGCACTGCGCTCTCATTTTCTGATAGAGAATGAGATAGACTTGGGAGGTTTAGTCTGTAATGGGATAAGTTCCTGGGCTCAGTAGTAAAGAGATACATATAAAGCACAGACAGCACTAGTACGGTCAGAGTCAGCCAGTCTGGGCAGAGGCGGCAGCAGAGCGCTCTGGGGGACAGTAGAGAACAGACCTATTGCATCGATTTTCTCGCTACTTCCAGCTTCGTCTGCCTGCCCCCCCCATCCGCCCGTGCTGGAGCAGCGCCCCCCCCCCCGGACCCACTGGCTCTGCCCTCCCGGAGTGCCTGGCAAGGGCAGGGCTGCACTGGTGGCACAGACTGGCTCTCTCCCTGCCCCACAGCCTTGGCAACGGGGGATGAGGGGCCGGGCTCAGCTCTAGCATCCCCAGATCCCCAGCCCAGGGGAACCAGGCTTCCACTGGGGGGTAGGGGAGCTGCAGCCGCTCACTCGATGCCCAAAAAAGCAGGGCGACTGGCAAGCCGACACCCCCGCACTCAAATTAATGGAGCTGATGGGGCCTAACAAGCCAGGAGACAGCGATGGGCTGAGGGCAGGGAGAGATGGCAGCCAGCCAGGAGCTGGGAGTTGCTGTACTGCCGAGACTGCCGCGCCTGACACGCACTGAAGGCGGGGGGGTTGGGAGAGACTCCTGCCTAATCCCCCTCCAGTGTGCGGCGGCCCTGAGCATACATGAGCTGGTCCTGCGGGATTTGCCGAACTGCCTTCCCTCTTCCCACCCGTCTTCCCCTGTCGCTGGATCCCTCCCTGAGGATTTTTATAAATAACCCTTTTCTCGGGACCGGCGGCTCTTCCTCTCCTCGCAAGCTCCTCGGCCGGGCCAAGGCGGGCCTTGCAGTTTGGCAATCAGGTGAGGCACCGGCAGGTCTGATCTCAACCAGTCCCCGATTTCATGCGGCGCTGAACTGCGGCGGACTCGGCCCAGCAGCGGGAACCGTTTAGCACCACGTGAAATCGGTGACGGTTAGTCAGCGAACGGCGCCGGCCATTGGCAGTTTGATTTGCCCCGATTTATTTATAACAAAATACACGCGACACGAAAGCTTAGGGCTTGGTTGCTTACCCGAAATTTGTCTTTTTGTTATTCTGACCAAGTTTTTAGCGATTTTCATTGCGAATCTCAACCTTAGCTGCCGCGAGCGAACTTTTGCTATGTGACTCCGCTGCAAGGTTAGGGCTTATCTCATCTCCTCTCTCCCCACCTTCTCAGTTCCATTAAGTCCTGCCTAAGATAAGCTCTCTTGGAACTCGTTTCAACTGGTTTTTTAAGGGCCGAATGGAGATCAGTTACTTGATGCTCCACTGAGCAAACTGATTGCAGTCTCTCTCTCTCTCTCTCTCTCTCTCTCTCTCTCTCTCTCTCTCTCTGCTCGCTCTCGGTTGAAAAAAACTGCTCTTTCTGTTATTCTTGAATTGAGTGAACTCACAATGGAATTGTTGGTGAATTAGATCTGCTGCTGGTTGTGGGTGAATTGTCTGTGGGTGAATTAATTGTCTGTGGGTGAATTGTCTGTGGGTGAACTGTCTGTGGGCGAATCTTCTGTGGGTGAATTGTCTGTGGGTGAACTGTCTGTGGGCGAATTGTCTGTGGGTGAACTGTCTGTGGGCGAATCTTCTGTGGGTGAATTGTCTGTGGGTGAACTGTCTGTGGGTGAACTGTCTGTGGGCGAATTGTCTGTGGGTGAATTGTCTGTGGGTGAATTGTCTGTGGGTGAATTGTCTGTGGGTGAATTGTCTGTGGGTGAATTGTCTGTGGGTGAATTGTCTGTGGGTGAATTGTCTGTGGGTGAATTGTCTGTGGGTGAATTGTCTGTGGGTGAATTGTCTGTGGGTGAATTGTCTGTGGGTGAATTGTCTGTGGGTGAATTGTCTGTGGGTGAATTGTCTTTGGGTGAATTGTCTGTGGGTGAATTGTCTGTGGGTGAATTGTCTGTGGGTGAATTGTCTGTGGGTGAATTGTCTGTGGGTGAATTGTCTGTGGGTGAATTGTCTTTGGGTGAATTGTCTGTGGGTGAATTGTCTGTGGATGAATTGTCTGTGGGTGAATTGTCTGTGGGTGAATTGTCTGTGGGTGAATTGTCTGTGGGTGAATTGTCTGTGGGTGAATTGTCTGTGGGTGAATTGTCTTTGGGTGAATTGTCTGTGGGTGAATTGTCTGTGGATGAATTGTCTGTGGGTGAATTGTCTGTGGGTGAATTGTCTGTGGGTGGTCTGCTCAGCTAGCCTCAGAGAATGCCCTTTCGAGCTCAACTCGAAGCTGCGATCACAAAGATACACAAAGACAAAGATAAAAAATCGCCATGGCAACGTGATATGTAAAACTATCCGAGCTAAGAGTGTCAGAAACTGAAAAATGTCGCGATAAGAAAGATAGCTGACTGAGCAGCATGTGGGTGAAACAGAAAAGGCGCATGACATGGCGTGGCTGTCTCGATGTATCCAGCTTAGCATAACAAAATCAATAAAGAACTCAACAGAGCCACACCCAACAGCACTGCGGCATTAATCAGCCTTTTAATCCCAAATAAAACCTTTGTTGCTTTTTTATGTCAACCGCTTTGACACGCGTCTAAATTTAGCTGGGGGTGGGGGGGGGGGCTCAAGGAGGCCTCATTGCAATGAATTCCTGCGAGCTGTCAGACACAAGCGCCCCTGTCTACAGCCATGCGTCACGCGTCATTGCACCAGTGAACAGACCGCCCAACCCCCACAACAGCACCTTGGCATGCAAATCGTATGCCAATATGCTCTGCCATGCAGCACTGACTGCCAGATAGAAGCCATTTGGCAGAGCATATCTATTAGGAGATAAAGAGCTGTTATACAAAGTTCGATATCTATTCTTTTCTCTCTCAGCAAAAAGTTCCCGTCGCTATGACAACGGAGACGCCCCACTGGCTGCCAGGAAAACTACTTAAAAAGCCTTTGGATCGGAGCGCCCAAGTCCCCCGCGCCAGTTGTGTCAGCCAGCAGTTTGACGTCTTTGCAGGCATTTATTTTCATTAGCCAAGTCTCAGCCACCAGCCATGCGCGAGATTGTGCACCTGCAGGCAGGCCAGTGCGGAAACCAGATCGGCTCTAAGGTAAGTTGCCGCTTCATCTGACCTTCTCAGTCTGTATTCCGCACTAAACTTTCATTTTACCTTGCAACCCCACTGCCCAAACTTCTGCCCAGTTCTGGGAGGTGATCTCCGATGAGCACGGTATCGACCCCACCGGCACCTACCATGGCGACTCGGACCTGCAGCTGGAGCGCATTAACGTGTACTACAACGAGGCCACCGGAGGCAAGTACGTTCCAAGGGCCGTCCTAGTCGATCTGGAGCCCGGCACCATGGACAGTGTCCGGTCCGGCCCATTCGGCCAGATCTTCCGGCCGGACAACTTCGTGTTCGGCCAGAGCGGCGCCGGCAACAACTGGGCGCGGGGTCACTACACCGAGGGCGCCGAGCTGGTGGACTCCGTGCTCGACGTGGTCCGCAAGGAGGCCGAGAGCTGCGACTGCCTGCAGGGCTTCCAGCTGACCCACTCGCTGGGTGGCGGCACCGGCAGCGGCATGGGCACCCTGCTGATCTCCAAGATCAGGGAGGAGTACCCGGACCGCATCATGAACACCTTCAGCGTGGTGCCCTCCCCGAAGGTGTCTGACACCGTGGTGGAGCCTTACAACGCCACCCTGTCCGTGCACCAGCTGGTTGAGAACACCGACGAGACCTTCTGCATCGACAACGAGGCCCTGTACGACATCTGCTTCCGCACGCTGAAGCTGACCACCCCGACCTACGGCGACCTGAACCACCTGGTGAGCGCCACCATGTCCGGCGTGACCACCTGCCTGCGGTTCCCCGGCCAGCTGAACGCCGACCTCAGGAAGCTGGCCGTCAACATGGTGCCGTTCCCGCGTCTCCACTTCTTCATCCCCGGCTTCGCCCCCCTGACCAGCCGCGGCTCCCAGCAGTACCGCGCCCTCAGCATCCCGGAGCTCACCCAGCAGATGTTCGACGCCAAGAACATGATGGCCGCCTGCGACCCGCGCCACGGCCGCTACCTTACCGTCGCCGCCATCTTCCGCGGCCGCATGTCCATGAAGGAGGTGGACGAGCAGATGCTGAATGTGCAGAACAAGAACAGCAGCTACTTTGTGGAGTGGATCCCTAACAACGCCAAGACGGCCGTGTGCGACATCCCGCCGAGGGGCCTGAAGATGTCCGCCACCTTCATCGGCAACTCCACGGCCATCCAGGAGCTGTTCAAGCGAGTCTCCGAGCAGTTCACCGCCATGTTCCGGCGCAAGGCCTTCCTGCACTGGTACACCGGCGAGGGCATGGACGAGATGGAGTTCACGGAGGCTGAGAGCAACATGAACGACCTGGTGTCCGAGTACCAGCAGTACCAGGACGCCACGGCCGAGGACGAGGGCGAGCTGGGCGAAGCCGATGAAGAAGAATTCGCCTGAGCAGTCGCTTGAGACTTTATAACTATACGAGAGTACAAGTCCAATATCTGAAACTTTTGCTTATAATCTCCATAGCAACTGTGCAACACTGATCTGTGAAAAAACTTTAGTTCATATATAGTGACCGTGATTCAGGCCAGAATAAATATGCACTGCTACAGAATAGCTATTATTCATTTGCCCTTCGTGTTATCTCAAATTTACCCTGTAACTTACTTGAAGTAGCAAATCAAAGCAGACGGCATCAGATCTGTAGAGAATAGGTTGAGCTCTTTTTTATTTGTATTGAAAACGAATGCAAGTTTAAAATTTAAGTTTTTTCGTAAATAGGATGTTTAATGTGGCCACGAAAGTCGTTACAGGCGAACGAGTCAACCAAGTTTCATATGTTACTTCACAGTAGTCTGAATAGTTCATATCGCGGAATTTGAATGGCGAAAAATAAGTAGAAACTTTAGAATTTTTAAGCGTGCAAATGTTTCATAGAGATAGGATGGGACAAGTTGACAAGAAATTTCCAGATAGCCGAGAGTTCACAAATGTTAATTAACGGCTCAGCCTCAGGCCTGCGGATAAGCGGGCGGGTAGGCGGCAGTCTGGCCGGCGACCTGCTTCCCCGGGTAGCTAGGTGGATTAGCCGGCGGGTAGGCAGACGGGTAAGGCGGCGGGTAGACTCCGGACTGTTCCGGCTGCTGAGACGGGTACTCGTTCTGGTAGGCACCATTCGGGTAGCCGGCGTTGCCACCGTGAGCCTGGTTTCCGTAGGCCTGGTTGCCGTAGGCTTGGTTGCCGTAGGCCTGGTTGCCGTAGGCCTGGTTGCCGTAGGCCTGGTTGCCGTAGGCCTGGTTGCCGTAGGTCTGGTTGCCGTAGGTCGTACCGTTGAACGTGCTGTTTGGCGGGGCGGCCACAACCGTGGTGGTGGTGGCGACAGTCGCTCGAGGCCCGACCACGCCAGGCCGGCGGTTCTTAGCGCAGAAGCAGTACAGCACGATGGCGCCGCCAATCAGGCCGCCCAGGCCAATGAGGCCGCCGATCGCCGCGCCGGCGATGCAGCCAACTGAGCAGTAAAATGTGTATACATAGTAATAACTTCTTGTTCTGTAACTCCTCCTCGAGTAAGAGTAGTAGTAGGGCGAGTAGTAGTATGAGTAGTAAGCGAAATTCTTTCCCGCCGGTCGCCGGATGGAATGCAAGCCGGCCGAGTGCGGAGCAGCCGCGCCAGCGCCTCTGCACGCAGTGACGGGGCCGCCGCCAACCGGGCGGCACTGCTCGTCAAGCCGGCCGCTGGAGCAGGACTCGCGGCGCCTGGTCTCGCCGTCGAAGCTCGCCGCCTTCTCCCAGGCAGACCACTGGTCGCAGTCAACCAAGTTGGCCGCTGAGACGACGGTGGTGGCAGCAGCGAAGGCGGCCAGAACAACTGGCCACAGAGAAGGCGAGTTCATGCCTGAGCACTTCGTGTTTTCCGTTGTCTGCGCGGAGTGAGCTCAAAAATGTTTGTTTTCCCATTTACTGCCGCCGCTGCTGCTACTGCTTTTTGAATGCGACCGGCCTGGCAACAAGGCTGGTAGGGGGGTGGTGGAGTGGGGAGCTTGCAGCCAAGGCCATTACTCTTCCCCTTCTCCTGCTGCCATGATAACCTGGGGAAGCGCTTCCTGCTTGGGGACTGAGGAGTGTACTCTTCTTCTATACGGCTGCCGTTGGTGCCCGCTCAGATGTGTATGAGAACTCAATTTTTCTATGCCTACGATAAAGCACCTAGGACCAGCTCTACCCAGTGTATGCTCTGGCTCTACGCTTCAATGAGAGAGGAGAGAGATCGAGATAGAGGGACTGTCCCCGCCATTGTTGGTTGCCCATAGTTACGCTGGCATTGTAATTCACATTCTGCAATACACTTCTAGGAAAATAGGGAAGGAAAGTAGGAGCTGAGTAAAATAGGCGCGTACTCATGAGCGCCACCATGCATATGAGAGAGAGAGAAAAAAGGAGTGGGAGAGGGAGAGGAGTGAGAGCTGGAGACCTTGGTCGGCCCCAATTTTTGTTAAGCTTCGTTTACTCCGTTACCACCGCTTCGCCTATCTTGCTCTGTCACCCTTGTATGGGAAAGTAATGACTTTTCTTGTGCCTGACAAATAGTTCCTCGAGGTGGAGAATTCCGGCGCTTGACCAAATACAGAAATCAATCTCAGTAATTGCCTTTTATTTGTCAATATGTAGCTTCTGAGTCATTATCTAAACAACGAAAAACGTTAACAGGATTTATTGGTACTTCGGCCAGTGTTTATTTTGTCGGTCTTGGTGCTCTGTTTTTCCAAGTTTTGTTTATCATGTACTGACCAGGGATAGATTAAATTTGCGTTTTTTTCATCTCAGCCTGAGAATGGCTCTTGTCTTTTTCCTGGACAGTATATAATCCCGTTCGTCCTGGACTGACTATGATCCATATTCGGTCCTGGACTGTCTATGATCAATATTCGTCCTGGACTGTCTATGATCAATATTCGGTCCTGGACTGTCTATGATCCATATTTGTCCTGGACTGTCTATGATCCATATTCGTCCTGGACTGTCTATGATCCATATTCGTCCTGGACTGTCTATGATCCATATTCGGTCCTGGACTGTCTATGATCCATATTTGTCCTGGACTGTCTATGATCCATATTCGTCCTGGACTGTCTATGATCAATATTTGTCCTGGACTGTCTATGATCAATATTCGTCCTAGACTGTCTATGATCAATATTCGGTCCTGGACTGTCGATGATCCATATTCGTCCTGGACTGTCGATGATCCATATTGGGTCCTGGACTGTCTATGATCTATATTCGGTCCTGGACTGTCGATGATCCATATTCGTCCTGGACTGTCGATGATCCATATTCGTCCTGGACTGTCGATGATCCATATTGGGTCCTGGACTGTCTATGATCTATATTCGGTCCTGGACTGTCGATGATCCATATTCGTCCTGGACTGTCTATGATCCATATTCGGTCCTGGACTGTCTATGATCCATATTCGGTCCTGGACTGTCTATGATCAATATTCGTCCTGGACTGTCTATGATCAATATTCGGTCCTGGACTGTCGATGATCCATATTCGTCCTGGACTGTCGATGATCCATATTGGGTCCTGGACTGTCTATGATCTATATTCGGTCCTGGACTGTCGATGATCCATATTCGTCCTGGACTGTCTATGATCCATATTCGGTCCTGGACTGTCTATGATCCATATTCGGTCCTGGACTGTCTATGATCAATATTCGTCCTGGACTGTCTATGATCAATATTCGGTCCTGGACTGTCGACGATCCATATTCGGTCCTGGACTGTCTATGATCAATATTCGTCCTGGACTGTCTATGATCAATATTCGGTCCTGGACTGTCTATGATCAATATTCGGTCCTGGACTGTCGATGATCCATATTCGTCCTGGACTGTCGATGATCCATATTGGGTCCTGGACTGTCTATGATCTATATTCGGTCCTGGACTGTCGATGATCCATATTCGTCCTAGACAGTCTATGATCCATATTCGGTCCTGGACTGTCTATGATCCATATTCGGTCCTGGACTGTCTATGATCCATATTCGTCCTGGACTGTCGATGATCCATATTGGGTCCTGGACTGTCTATGATCTATATTCGGTCCTGGACTGTCTATGATCAATATTCGTCCTGGACTGTCTATGATCAATATTCGGTCCTGGACTGTCGATGATCCATATTGGGTCCTGGACTGTCTATGATCTATATTCGGTCCTGGACTGTCGATGATCCATATTCGTCCTGGACTGTCTATGATCCATATTCGGTCCTGGACTGTCTATGATCCATATTCGTCCTGGACTGTCTATGATCCATATTCGGTCCTGGACTGTCGATGATCCATATTCGTCCTGGACTGTCTATGATCCATATTCGTCCTAGACTGTCTATGATCCATATTCGTCCTAGACTGTCTATGATCCATATTCGTCCTAGACTGTCTATGATCCATATTCGGTCCTGGACTGTCTATGATCCATATTCGTCCTAGACTGTCTATGATCTATATTCATCCTGGACTGTCTATGATCCATATTCGTCCTAGACTGTCTATGATCCATATTCGTCCTGGACTGTCTATGATCCATATTCGGTCCTGGACTGTCGATGATCCATATTCGTCCTGGACTGTCTATGATCCATATTCGGTCCTGGACTGTCTATGATCCATATTCGTCCTAGACTGTCTATGATCTATATTCATCCTGGACTGTCTATGATCCATATTCGTCCTAGACTGTCGATGATCCATATTCGTCCTGGACTGTCTATGATCCATATTCGTCCTGGACTGTCTATGATCCATATTCGTCCTGGACTGTCTATGATCCATATTCGGTCCTGGACTGTCTATGATCCATATTCGTCCTGGACTGTCGATGATCCATATTCGTCCTGGACTGTCTATGGTCCCTGTTCACACTGGACTGTCTATGGTCCCTGTTCACACTGGACTGTCTATGGTCCCTGTTCACACTGGACTGTCTATGGTCCCTGTTCACACTGGACTGTCTATGGTCCCTGTTCACACTGGACTGTCTATGGTCCCTGTTCACACTGGACTGTCTATGGTCCCTGTTCACACTGGCCATCCTGGACTGTTCCCTGTCCCTGTCCCCTCTCCTTTGAACTCCGTTTCTCCGGATTCTCGTTTTTCCTGTACTGATTTTGCGGATGGCTGAATATGTGCCTCTTTGCGTTGTAAATTTCATTATTGTAGACTGGCTTTGTTAATTCTCGTACTTGACAATATTGAGTGTTTAATCTCAAGTCAGGCTGATAAATATTGACTAAAATAACCAGCTAGTGATTGCTGAGCTTGCAGAGCAGAGTTTTCAGATCCAGCAGCAACCCCAGCTCTGCTCAGCTCTGATCAAAGTTTATTTCGTGCATTTTCATATAAAACTGGTGAGGCGCGAGCAGCTGACGCAGACACGCGCACAAGCTTAGCTAGCGCGATTGAAAGGACAAGCAAATAAAAAAGCCATTTAAGAGTTAAACAAAGAGTTGTGCGCATTGGAATCCATGCCCCGCAGATAAACCCAATAGACTGGAAAATAGTTAAGCCGGGCTGTTTATTGTCTCTGTGGTAGGCTGAAATTCTTGAAATTCATATGCAAGTTTTTGGAGGCTCTTAAACGGACTCGAAGATTGTTTCTGAGTGAGACAACCGCACATGCAGGTGCCCGCGCCCTGGTTCACCGATCTCTGTTTCCACTATTTTCACTTCACGGGGATCAGCGAGATAGGTAGCTAGGTGTGGGATAGGCAGGTGTGGGATAGGCAGGTGTGGGATAGGCAGGTGTGGGATAGGCAGGTGTGGGATAGGCAGGTGTGGGATAGGCAGGTGTGGGATAGGCAGGTGTGGGATAGGCAGGTGTGGGATAGGCAGGTGTGGGATAGGCAGGTGTGGGATAGGCAGGTGTGGGATAGGCAGGTGTGGGATGGGCAGGTGTGGGAAAGGCAGGTGTGGGAAAGGCAGGTGTGGGAAAGGCAGGTGTGGGAAAGGCAGGTGTGGGAAAGGCAGGTGTGGGAAAGCCAGGTGTGGGAAAGGCTATTATTTCGGTCGCGCCAAGCGACAGGATCAGCCAACAGGCAGTTTGGCTCCCTCGGCTACAGTCTGGTGGCAGCAGGTGTGAGCGTCCAGGCAGTCGCACTCGTCGATGTTGTCCGAGTCGCGTGAAATCTGCGGTGGACGATGAGTCATGGACAACTAGAAACTAGCATCTGGATTGCATTTGTAGCAACTCTAACCAATGCAGTTGTTCGGTCCCAAATGCTCACCGAATGACAACCCGAGAAAGCTCTGCGCCGGGTCGGCAGCGGTGCGCAGGGTGGCGAAATCCGCCTGCGCTGATGGCCGGACGCCAAGGCAGCGTCGGCCGCTGCTTCTCCGGGTGGCTCATCCTGCTGCCTGCCGGCCTGTCCGTTTGGCTGACGTGCCGGTAGCAAGCGAGCATCGCACTCGCGCCTTCACAGACAAATGAAAGTTATGCGTATGCAGCTTTCCTAACGTCTGATTACAGCAAATTCGCTTCTCACCTGCCAGTCCCAAGTCCCGTCTGACTCGACGAGTCGTCCGTTGAGCCACCCCAGCGAATTTCTACTCCGCGCGAGAGCTGTGCTCGCCTCTCCCAAGTATCATTAGCAGCACCCGCATCCGCATCCGTATCTGCATCCGCATCCGCATCCGCATCCGCATCCGCATCCGCATCCGTGTCCGTATCCACTTCATCGGCGGTGGCGTGTGGAGCCCGCCGAAAGTCGTCGCGCCGGCCGCAGAGCTTCACCGCCTCCTCCATCAGCGCATCGCGCAGAAGCCTCCGTCCTGCTCGCGTTGCAGCTCCGGGACTTCCATCGCCCACCGCCTGACTCGGGCGCTCACCATCCGTTTCGCCGATAGCGGATGCCGAAGTGGCTGCGGCGGCGGTGGCGGCTGCGGCGGCGGTGGCAGCTGCGGCAGCGGCTACGCTAGAGGCTTGGCGGCGGCGCCGGGCGGCTGCAGCCGCCGCAGCTACCGCCGCAGCCGCCGTCAACACGGTGCTCGCAGCGGCGGTTCCGCCCGCAACTGGCGACACCGCCTCGCTGCACGTAGGATGATCCGCGAATGGATTCCGTCTCTGAGGAAAAAGTTCCCTCTTTGGCGCGACGTAAACCCCGACGGGGTTGATGCTGGCCGCCTGCGGCTTCTTCTTGCTCCGCCCGCCACCTCCGCCAGCCGTCGTTGCCTGCGCCGCCTGCTTCCGTCTGGCCGCTGCCGCCGCCGCTGCCGCCGCTGTCGCTGTGTTCGCTCCTGAGGAAGAACCCTGCGTGTTGGATCTGTGCCGACCGTGCGGGCGAGGCTGTGGGTTTTTCAGCTAGTGAGATCAGAATATTGGTTGTGGATTGCATGGATTATTTTGTACCAAGTGGTGCAATAGGTACAATATGAGGTTGAGGAAGAAACGCTTCATGCACACTTTATTAGTTGACGCCACATGTTGGCCCTTATGGACGTGAATTGCAAGAGTTTAGGTTAAGGCTTAGGTTGCTGCTTAGGTTAGGGTTAGGGCTAAGGCTTAGGTTAAGGCTTAAGTTAAGGCTTAGGTTAGGGTTTTGGTCAGGGTTTAGGTTAAGGTTAGGGTTAGGGTTTAGGCTAGCGTTTAGGCTGAGATTTAGGTTAGGGTTTACAGTAGGTTAGGGTTAGGGTTAGGTCAACTGCCCGTCGTTCAAGTATTCGCAGTGAAATTATGATCAAGCTGATGATACAATTGTTTGCAACTATTTTCTCGGGAAAATGGTCAAATAAGGAAACGAAACAAAAAAGCGATCAAGCGAAAGCAAAAATATCTGTCAGAAAATAAATAGAGCAAATATTTCAAGCGAACGGCGGTTTAAAACAAAACTTAAAAGCGGCGTGCCGTAAGTGAATTGACTGAGCAAGACGGCTAAGGACTGATAGATGACGCATTCTTCTCGGGTTCAGCCTCCCCGTCTTTGGTTCACCAATTTACCTTGGAGTTCTGCTCAGACTCTGCCGGCTGGTGCTGATAATGCTGGTGATGCCGCTGATGGTTCTGGCGACCAACGACCAGACTCTCGGGACGTCTGACCGGCGATGAGGCCGCAGTGCCAGCCTCTCCTGCCTCATCATGCAGCCGCGGAAGCTGCCCGCTCCCGCCTCCTGCAATTTTGCGGAGCAGCCACCGCGACTGGGAGACTGAGTAGCTGAGAGACTGAATAGCTGAGACTGAGTTGCTGAGAGACTGAGTAGCTGAGAGACTGAATAGCTGAGACTGAGTTGCTGAGAGACTGAATAGCTGAGACTGAGTAGCTGAGAGACTGAATAGCTGAGACTGAGTTGCTGAGAGACTGAGTAGCTGAGAGACTGAATAGCTGAGACTGAGTTGCTGAGAGACTGAGTAGCTGAGAGACTGAATAGCTGAGACTGAGTTGCTGAGAGACTGAGTAGCTGAGAGACTGAATAGCTGAGACTGAGTAGCTGAGAGACTGAGTAGCTGAGACTGAGTAGCTGAGACTGAGTAGCTGAGAGACTGAGTAGCTGAGACTGAGTAGCTGAGACTGAGTAGCTGAGACTGAGTAGCTGAGACTGAGTAGCTGAGACTGAGTAGCTGAGACTGAGTAGCTGAGAGACTGAGTAGCTGAGACTGAGTAGCTGAGACTGAGTAGCTGAGACTGAGTAGCTGAGACTGAGTAGCTGAGACTGAGTAGCTGAGACTGAGTAGCTGAGACTGAGTAGCTGAGACTGAGTAGCTGAGACTGAGTAGCTGAGACTGAGTAGCTGAGACTGAGTAGCTGAGACTGAGTAGCTGAGACTGAGTAGCTGAGACTGAGTAGCTGAGACTGAGTAGCTGAGACTGAGTAGCTGAGACTGAGTAGCTGAGACTGAGTAGCTGAGACTGAGTAGCTGAGACTGAGTAGCTGAGACTGAGTAGCTGAGACTGAGTAGCTGAGACTGAGTAGCTGAGACTGAGTAGCTGAGACTGAGTAGCTGAGACTGAGTAGCTGAGACTGAGTAGCTGAGACTGAGTAGCTGAGACTGAGTAGCTGAGAGACTGAGTAGCTGAGACTGAGTAGCTGAGACTGAGTAGCTGAGACTGAGTAGCTGAGACTGAGTAGCTGAGACTGAGTAGCTGAGACTGAGTAGCTGAGACTGAGTAGCTGAGACTGAGTAGCTGAGACTGAGTAGCTGAGACTGAGTAGCTGAGACTGAGTAGCTGAGACTGAGTAGCTGAGACTGAGTAGCTGAGACTGAGTAGCTGAGACTGAGTAGCTGAGACTGAGTAGCTGAGACTGAGTAGCTGAGACTGAGTAGCTTCTGAACATACGGTAGATTGAGGTCTCAAATTTGCTGTGCAAATTTAAAGCAGCCAATTAAAAATTCAAATTATTTCTTGTCCTCGCAACAAAATTTGTAAGCCTTTAATGCCTTTCTTACTATGAGAGAAAGTAGTATGCTGTGGTTTCAGCTTGTGCAATTTTAGAATATCTTTTCTAATAAAATAGTCAAGCCACATGCAGTCGTGCATATCATTTGCTACTCGTAGATAAAAAATGCCCAGTTTGAACTAATAATTATAGCAAGGTGCCGGTAGATGAGCTCCCAACTCACTGGACAGGCTCTCAGTGTTGAGACTGGCGGCTGTGGCGCCCAGCGGGAGGCTGGCTGCGTCATCTTCGCTCATCGCTCTCGAATCATCTTGATTGGACTGAGAATTGATAGAAAAATGATTTTCTTTGATAACTATTGACTAAATGCTACTATCAGTGATAATTTGGCTGTCAGAGCGGCCACTTGACTGTCTATCAGTGACATTTTGACTGTCAGAGCGGCCACTTGACTGTCTATCAGTGACATTTTGACTGTCAGAGCGGCCACTTGACTGTCTATCAGTGACATTTTGACTGTCAGAGCGGCCACTTGACTGTCTATCAGTGACATTTTGACTGTCAGAGCGGCCACTTGACTGTCTATCAGTGACATTTTGACTGTCAGAGCGGCCACTTGACTGTCTATCAGTGACATTTTGACTGTCAGAGCGGCCACTTGGTGAGTGAAATTAACTGTAACAGCCAGTTGACTGTCAAGTGGCCCTCAGAAGAGGTCCAGAACGCAGAGCCGACCTTCTCGCCGCCACCTCGCCGGCTGCGCTCCTTGACGAGTTCTTTGAAGGCGCGGGCGCTGGCGCGAACGTTGCTGCGCAGGGTGCGCCATTTCTCCTGCGACTGCAAGCGCTGGGGTCGCTGCGCGTCCGGGTGCTCCTGGGTTCGCTTCACTGTGTAGTCGTACAGATAGAATCCTGGAGGAGCGTTTGGGTGGTCAGCGCTCATGAAAGCGAAACTTGCGTTCCTTCACACCACCTGACTGCAACAAATCGCTGTATCAGAAAGACACACTTACCAACACACCCAGCTCTTACCAATACACCCAGCTCTTACCAACACACCCAGCTCTTACCAACACACCCAGCTCTTACCAACACACCCAGCTCTTACCAACACACCCAGCTCTTACCAACACACCCAGCTCTTACCAACACACCCAGCTCTTACCAACACACCCAGCTCTTACCAACACACCCAGCTCTTACCAACACACCCAGCTCTTACCAACACACCCAGCTCTTACCAACACACCCAGCTCTTACCAACACACCCAGCTCTTACCAACACACCCAGCTCTTACCAACACACCCAGCTCTTACCAACACACCCAGCTCTTACCAACACACCCAGCTCTTACCAACACACCCAGCTCTTACCAACACACCTGCTCATTGCAACAAACCTCTGCAAGCGTACCACTGCTATCCATAGTGAAGCAGATCCCTACAACAAATGATCTTACCTCTCTCCTGCTTCTTTTTCTCCATGAGCATGGCAAACATGGCGGATAATTCGCTGGTCCTGGACTCGTTCACCGCTCTCTCCAAGTCCGCCCGTGGAATCTGCACGAGCTCGCTGAGTTCGGCAATCACCTGGAAACCAATATTATTACCAATCAACCTTGTCCTTGTTTATGCCTCACCATCTGTGTAAGTCTACTTGCTGATTCAGGGTCCCTGCAAGCCAAAATTTCAACGCCCGGCCCTCAGACTGGGCGGTCTCCTAGCAAGGGAGTGCGAGTGCCAAACGCTTCTACTGGGGTTCAAGCTGCAGCTCGCATAGCCGCTTTGTTTAGTAAAGCGTACAAGCAGCACGACAAGTAGAGTTGGTTAGAGTGGCAAACTATCCAAAGAGTACAACGCTGCAAATTTATCAACTAATTCGCTCTCATTCGGTACCTGGCACTCCAGCAGGAGTTCTGGGTGCAGCGGCTGCGCCTGCGGCTGCTGCTGCTGCAGGGCAGACGGGACTGCGGCCTCGGAGTTCGAGGCCTCCCTTCGGCTCTGACAGCTGCTGCTCGGAGACGCGGGACTGCGCTGCTGCTGATGATGGAGCTGCAATGAGCGCAGAATCTCATGGAGTGCGATTGCAGCTCAGTGGCATCAGATTTTGGATTTTAGAATGCCAAAAATAAAGCATCGCCTGACATTCAGAATAGCCGGCAGTCCGACTCTCCTAGGATCGACGGAAGTTTTCTCGCTGGCCCTCTTCCCATCCCGGCCGACACTGACACTCATGCAAATAAGGGCGATGCAAATTAGTGCCAAAACAGCTTGGCAGCGGCCCAGCAGCTCCCTAACTGCCTCCCGGGCAGGGGTCTGCGAGCCTGCGGGATAAGCGACAGCCGCCCCCCCCACTTGAATAACTCGGCGACATGTGGCTCCGCCCGTCCTCCTCGCAGCAGTCATTAACTGCCGCCCTCTGCCCCCTCTGACTCTCCTTCCTTCTCTGGTTCAAGCAGCCGGTTCCTTATCTTCGGGGGCGCTGGCTCTCAAGCTCTTTGTTGGCTATGATTTTTTCAGCACATATTTGCTGCATGCATGATGATTACACTCAGTGTGCAGGTCCCGGAAGTAGTCACGATGGACTAGTTGCTAAGAGTAATTTCTGCTCAATCTGTTTTTTTTAAAAGGCTTAGCCTCGTTGCATGCTACACTGCCTAGTTCCAACTGCATTCTGCGATGCAGTCTGAGCATTACACATTATTCGTAGTTTATTCGCGCTAAATAACTCAAAATCTGGACGAAAGTTGGCCTGATTGAATCGGCCATCTATCGGTGCCGCACGTACGCTGCTGTTCTCGAGAACGAAGTTGCCGACCTGCTGGTGCGGCGGTGGCTGGCCAGGCGCTGAGCTGTCTACTGAAGGCGCGCTGGAAACCTCCACCATCGACTGGAAGAGGGAAAATTTCGGGGGGAATGGGCCGAAGGCGAGTCACGGGAACTAGCTTCTATGGAGGAGTTACAATATTGCATTATTCGAAGTTCGATGTGAAAAATCTGTAATTGTCTATTTTGATTCGAAAAAAAAGTTTTTCCATCTTTAATAGTTCATTTTCGACTTGAAACTCATCTATAAGCTATTTTCTTCGTGTTTAAATAAGGACATTTCCTGTTTCTAAAAAAGGCCGTTTTCTCCGCGTCCAAAAGGCCGTTTTACGCATAAAAAAGGCCGTTTTCTCCGCGTCCAAAAAGGGCCGTTTTCTCCGCGTCTGAAAAAGGCCGTTTTTTCCGCGTCCAAAAAAGCCGTTTTTACGCATCAAAAAGGGCCGTTTTTCTGTGTGTCCAAAAAGCCTGTTTTACGCAGAAAAAAACGCAATTTTTTTCCTGTCAAAACCAAACTTTACTTCAACTATTCCCACTTTTGAGCTGATTACAGAATATTTTTATTACACTGAAATAAAACACTGCGTGTAAAAAAGTCGCCAAAAACGCGTGCGCTCCAAGGGTTAGTGACGCTTGCTAGCGAAGTTTGAACGCTCATTTAGCCGAGACGAATAGAAAACAAAGCACTACGCTTGTATTTGATAAGCTCAATGAACTGCTACTTGCTAAATTTACTTGGCCCATGAAAGCGTTTACAGGGTTCGCTAGTTAAGCAGCTAGCTACTGGCACTTCGCAATCCTTGCTGCGGCATCATTGCTGCAGACCAATGCCCAGTCTCTCTGCTCAGAGAGCCGACTCAAACTGATCCTTAAACTCAAACTGCTAACATAAGATGAGCAAGCCGCTCCAGTTCTGAAATAATTATTAAACAGCTCTGCCTTTCCTTTGTGAGTCTGCAATAGTATAAACAAATAGAAATAGGAGTATGCCACGCAGAAAGTTTAGGATTAAAATATGAAAGTATACACTGACGAAAGCGATAACACGCTTTTGCGAATCACATTTATACAATAAGATAATTGTTGGATAATACATGTATGGCGTCTGCTTAGAGCACCCATAATTTTTTATCAATGCGGCTTTTTATTGCTAAACGCTATCAGTATCAACAGATTGAATCAATATCCCAGACGTAGAATACTGATGTAGAATCCCCATCCCGGACGCAGAATACAGGATATAGAATCCCTATCCCGGACGTAGAATACTGGATATAGAATCCCTATCCCGGACGTAGAATACTGGATATAGAATCCCTATCCCGGACGTAGAATACAGGATATAGAATCCCTATCCCGGACGTAGAATACTGGATATAGAATCCCCATCCCGAACGTAGAATGCAGGATTTAGAATCCCCATCCCGGACGTAGAATACAGGATTTAGAATCCACATCCCGAACGTAGAAAACCAAACGTAGAGTCCCCATCTCGGATGTTGAACCTCTGTTTTTGATAAAAACCCTTTCCGTCCCGTAAGTTGCGTCAGCAATGCGGCATTCCTTTCCGGCTGTCCCCTTGTTTCTCGCACCCAGCCTCACCTGTGCCCGCATCAGCGGGTCCCTGGCCGGCGGCACGTAGAAAGCAAACGGCATTTGACCTGCTCGGTTGATCCACGGATGCCCCGGCACCTCGGTCAGGGGCAGCCGCAGCGTCGGGTTCGGTTCAATCAGCTGACGAAGGAGACTGCGACAGTCTGTAACGGGTGATTGGAAGGGGGTTAAGTTGGTAGTTAGTCAACAGGAGAGCTGTCGGGCACTGTCCAGGCGACAATCGACCCACGGACAACTAGAGACATGCCACTGACCTTTGCGCACAAGGAAACCGGACCAGGAACAGGCTCAAACCGGGTGTACAACGGCTCCACCTTTCTCTTCGTGAAGAATGTACCCCTCTACGCTTCGGGGTTGGCCTTCATGGGCGATACTCGGAATTGCACGACACTCCACAGGCCAATATTTAAATGCACAACCCCGAACGAATGTGGACCGTACACGGAATTGAACCCAGGTACTTTGGCACGAGTCAGACGCGCTACCGCTTAGCTACTCTCTCCCCCCCCCCGCAAATGTGGAGTTTGACGACTTATAAGAACCTGTAGGAGTATTTGGAACAGATAATACCAATTTATTCTAAACCAACACCTGACACTCACCTGGCGACAGGGGTTCCATCTCTTTGTCATGCTTAGGTTGGAGTCCGCAGTTGATCAGCACCAGCAGGCGCTTGTTCCGCTGATGATCGTGGTACGGAGAGTCGAAGGGAAGGCGGCCAACCAGAGAAGTGTACATGATGACTCCCCTGGAATTCGATGACGACCTGTTGCCAGATCTAGTCCTGGGGGACCAACCCTGTGGTCCTGGAGATCACTTTAGTGACCAACCAAAGTGACCTGTCACCAAAGTGACGTATCACCAAAGTGACCTGTCACCAAAGTGACCTATCACCAAAGTGACCTGTCACCAAAGTGACCCGTCACCAAAACAGTCACAAACTGCTCACATGCTCCAGACGTCAACCTCAGGTCCGTACTGGTGATTTTCGTGGAACAACTCCGGGGCTGCATACTCGGGCGAGCCGCAGTGGGTGCAAAGAGGCTGCTCTTCGCAGTACAGATTACTCAAACCAAAGTCTGCAAGTTTGAATTGGATTTGTAAACTGCCGCCAAATATTTATCTATTATAAACCAGTGCCCGCATAAGTGCCCATAATACCACATCTTACCACATATCTTTATGTTCTTTTTCTTCTCGTCAAGTAGAATGTTGTCCATCTTTAAATCTCTAAAAAAGTTTAGAAAATAATCCAACATGTTGCGTAAAAGTAATGGTTCCAGGTCACTTTTTTCGTCCCTATTGCTCAGCCTTTCTGCCGCCAAACTACTGCCTCACGCTGCGCCCCGTTTCATTCCTACTCCAAGCCCCCCCCCACCTCATGCTCCGTTTCCCTCTACCCCAAACCCCCATCTCACGCCCGCTCCATTCCTACCCCAAGCCCCTCCACCTCACGCCCTGCTTCATTTCTACCCCAAGCCCCTCCACCTCACGCCCCGCTTCATTTCTACCCCAAGCCCCTCCACCTCACGCCCTGCTTCATTCCTACCCAAAGCCCCTCCACCTCACGCCCCGCTTCATTTCTAACCCAAGCCCCTCCACCTCACGCCCTGCTTCATTCCTACCCAAAGCCCCTCCACCTCACGCCCGCTTCATTTCTACCCCAAGCCCCTCCACCTCACGCCACGCTCCATTCCTACCCCAAGCCCCTCCACCTCACGCCCCGCTTCATTTCTAACCCAAGCCCCTCCACCTCACGCCCCGCTTCATTCCTACCCCAAGCCCCTCCACCTCACGCCCCGCTTCATTTCTAACCCAAGCTCCTCCACCTCACGCCCCGCTTCATTCCTACCCAAAGCCCCTCCACCTCACGCCCGCTTCCCTCTACCCTAAACCCCCTACTTTTCCGACCCCATCGCCCAACCTCACACCACACTTCATTCCTACCCCAAAGCTTTTGTCTAACCTGTGCACCACGCCCCGCTCGTGCAAATAATGCAACGCGGACAAAATCTGCCGGACAATGAGCCTCGCTGCGTGCTCCGGCAGGCGCTGGTCCTTATAAGACTTCATGTAGGCCGTCAGGTCGCCGCCGGCTGCGTACTCGGTGACCAGGCAGTACAGGGAGCCAGCCTGTTGTTGCCACGCATCAATTCAATGACTCAGTAAAAATGTAAAATGAGTTAGTGTGTACGCAAAGTTCAGCAGCCCAGATTCGAACTCTTTGAGGGCCATTCTACCCGACGCTGCCTCCATTCTCCCGCTAAGCCCAGTCTCATGAATCACTGGCTGGCGGAGAGCCTCATCGCCCGCCAGCCAGTGATGAATGACTCCCATGCCCCTTCCAGTCTGAGACGAGTCTGCTCTCCAGGAAGGCGATTCCATCATGAGAAGAGGCGAGCAATTCTGTAGCAGCAGCTTTTGCTGTCTCAGCTCTACTGGCCGTACGACGGCAGCAGACAGCATAGTGCTGCACGATTCTTACTAACACAGCGTATGTTTATTATGCCACTTATTATACCACTCTTCCAATTGCTTTGCGCTTTTTATCGCATTTTGATGAATAAAGTGCATTGAAACATCTAGAAAGAAAGTTTTACAAGGATGTAGAATCCCCATTCCTGGCGTAGAATACCGGATGTAGAATCCCCATTGTTGTGTAGCTGGTTTGCAGGTACTGTGCATCTGTTTTGTACATCTGTTTGGCGATATTGATCTGTCGCAGCTAAAGAATAAATATACCAGTCAGAAGGCCTACGTGGTCTAAGTTTGTGTGTACCCCAAAAATCCGTCGGACTCTCTCAACACAAAACCCATCCCGGACGTTGAATACCGGATGTAGAATCCCCATCCCGGACGTAGAATACCGGATGTTAGAATACCCATCCCAGACGTAGAATACCGGATGTAGAATTCCCATCTCGCACGTAGAATCCTCACCCCAGACGTAGAATACCGGATGTTAGAATACCCATCCCAGACGTAGAATACCGGATGTAGAATCCCCATCCCGGACGTTGAATACCGGATGTAGAATCCCCATCCCGGACGTAGAATACCGGATGTTAGAATACCCATCCCAGACGTAGAATACCGGTTGTAGAATCCCCATCTCGACGTTGAATACCGGACTTAGAATCCCGAAGCGAAGAGAACATCATTCGAGAATAAAAAGCTCTTTGTATTGAGTTCAAGAACTCACCTTTAACGACTCAAAATAGCGCACGATATTGGGATGCCGCAGTTGCGATAGGATTCTGGCCTCTCTGTACAAATTGTTCCTGACGTAGTCTTCGGTAATCTTGTGCGTATCCGTGATCTTGATTGCCACCTGGTGTTGAGGTGAGCGACCGGGTGATTTTCTTTGACAATTGGCTCTTGTGTTTTTGGGGATGGTGTTGGGATTTTTTATGATAGAGGGAGCGGAGCGAGAGAGGGAGGGAGAGGAGTGGGTGAGGGAGGGAGAGGAGTGGGTGAGGGAAAGGAGTGAAGAGTAGGATACTGTAAAAGTAGGATAAAAAATAATTGAAAAGGGAGGGACAGAAGTGAAATTGTGAGTTGTAGAAAGTGAGCCAGCGAACGCCAAAAGTGTAAATACAGTGGAATAACTAAATTATTAGACTCCTAGAAATCAATGCAATCAGTGCTGACAGTCGAAGAAGATTCGAAGCACTTGGCGAAGACGTGCGCCCCGGACTACTAAGGCAGCGTTTGGGCAAAGGACAAGAAATCGCATTTGGCCTCTCACTCTGCGAGCCCTCGGCCACCCAGTCCGGCGGCCTGAGGACCCGAATCAAATTATTCAATTCGCCCCCGATCAAGGGGCATCCATTTGCGGCCGGCCATCTCTGCCTGAATGCCGCTTCCAGCGTGGCCGGGGCCTCCGCCGTGCCGGCAGTTGGCGGCATTTTTTTAGAATTCGTGAATTCGAGCATTTTTTGACGCCAATATTGCCACTTCGGCTGCGGGGTTCGCGCAGAGAATTCGAGAGCCGGGATCGAGTGGGTGGAGGAAAGCGCAGCGCCGGACCTGGGCGAAAAAATATGACAGTTCTGCTGATTTCCCCAGAGGAGATTCGAACCGCGGCAGCCTGCCTTCTTCCTGTCTCCGTTTTTCGCTCACAGCTAATGATGAGGCGATGTCCGGACAGCCTCGGACACTCCCGGACACCCAGACAGCGACCCTGTCTCAACAGTTGTCAGTCTTCATCAGCTCCTTACTGTGTGCATTCCAGCTTGAAATACCGTTAAAGAATATGGACAGAAAAATGTAAAAAAGTCCTAGAGTTCAGACAGACAGACAGACAGACAGACAGACAGACAGACAGACAGACAGACAGACAGACAGACAGACAGACAGACAGACAGACAGACAGACAGACAGACAGACAGACAGACAGACAGACAGACAGACAGACAGACAGACAGACAGACAGACAGACAGACAGACAGACAGACAGACAGACAGACAGACAGACAGACAGACAGACAGACAGACAAGCGCACAGACGGATAGAAATTCTCGGACCAACCTTGCACTGCGTGACATCATGGATCGCCAGCTCGACTCGGCCGAAGCTGCCTTTGCCCAGCGTCTGGCCGCAGATGGCGTACTTTCCGATGCATTGGATCTTCTTACCCATCGGGCAGCTCGCCGACACGGGCAGCCGCTACTGGATCAGCATTCGTCAGTCTCTTTGTTCGGATGCGAGGAGAGCTGCTAAAAATTTACTGCAGGCGCAGCGCCGACCGTCTGTCTGTGGCCACTCCCGCTGGCAGCCCCGCCGGATTAAGTGGTCCGGCCGCCGCCACCCCAGCCTCCGCCCCTGTCTGCGGGTTTCCATAGGGTACGCGGCGACCAGTCGCCGACTTTCTAGCAGGCTGAGAAAGACCAGCATGAGCCTCTCTCTCTCTCGCCCAGCCCGCGAGCGAGCAGTGTTCTGTTTCAGCCTCGCCCATGAGACCCTCTCCGTCTTGCTGCCCTCTCTCGGATGCGGCTTCTCCTATTCCCAGTCTCTTTCTCCCTCGGCCGCCTCTCTCTCTCTCCGGGTTCCTCTTGACACCGACTGATCCCCCGTGGCCGCCGCCTCCCGAGCCGGCCGCCCCGCCCTCGGGACCGAGTTTTTAATCGGCTGATCGACGACTGGCGTCCCCTCTAGCTCTCTCTCTTTCTCCTCTCTCTGCGTTTATTCCAGCATTAGCGAGCCCAGCCCGCTCTGTTGCATTGCGCTCGCTTCGTCTGTTTCCAAATCCCAACTCCGATGCAAAAAATGACTCGGCAGCAACTGACTCAGCAGTCAACGCTTCATCTTCAAATTCCTTTCGTCTACTCTTGCCCCTAAATATCTGATATTGAATATATCTACGATACTACTAGGAAGCTCATCATTCAGTAGTATAGTTAGGATGCTTCGGATGAGTAAACGATGAGTTTGCGTGAGTAGGTCTTGTGTCTGCAACTTCATTATCTGGGCACCTTTATCGATTGTTTCAACTCAACTCGAAACTGTTTAAGCACAAATAATTAATAATTAATTTCCGAAGACTCACGGCTGGAGTTTCAACCCCAGTTGAAGGGGAAAAGAAATTCGAAAAAAACACGGGATAACATTGAAAAAGTTTCCGTCTCAGTCTTTATAAAAGCGGACATTTTCAAAGGCCTGCAGAGCGGCAAGACCAGTGACAAGCATTGCCGGTTCTGACATGCCTAACAAAACTCAGGCAACGGAGGCCGAGGCCAGCGGTGGCCTGACGGTCCTCCGGGCCCTGGAACTCGCCACCCGCGATCTGACGGCGCCCGGACTCGCGAACGCTGCCACCAGCGAGCGTCTTCACGTGCGCTGCCTGTGGCTGCTGGTGTTTGCGGCCTGTCTCGGTGTGTTCTTCTTCCACCTGTCGCTCCTCGGCGGCCGCCTCGCCTCCCGGGAGGTCGCTTCCACCTTCGAAGCGGAGAGCGTGGACTTCGAGCCGCCCGACATGTACTTCTGCCCAGAGCAACCGATTTCTGGCAGCTACTTCTTGAACTTGACGAAGGCCCAGGCTGATCTGGTGAACAGCATACTGAATGACACCCTGGGGCGATTTCTTCACATGGTTGAAAATTCGTCGCTGAACCAGAGTGAGAAAGAACGGTAAGGCCTTTAGTATCAATGCACCTGCGGACATGGAAATCTTGCAGCGTTGAAGAAGGCTACGCTCCGTTTTCTTAGAAACGAGCTGGGGGCCGCTGAATGAGGTTTCGACATGGACAAGTTCAGTCAAAAAAATCCGATCTCTCGTGAGCAGTCCATGCCCACAGACTAATATAGCTAGCTCGTAATAAGTAGGCCTTTAGTACGAGCGTACCAGTACACGAAAATTCACTCAATGACACATTAATGCGATCTTTAGTACCAGTGTGTCGCAAAGTTATTTAGAAGACCACATGCTCTTGTCCGTAAAGTCAGGCTACTCTAGTATGTTACTTATAAGAGATGTGGCTTGCAGCAGAATCCAGCATTGAGAACGGGGCTGTCTTTGGAGCCAGATTACAATGCTTTTAAAATCGCCCAAAACGTTCTCATTAAATTAAGCGTTTGATAAGGACTGAAAATTCAATGAAGGCGAGTTTTAATTTCAAAACTCTGCTCCATAAAAGATTGACTGGCACCAAAACTTCTAAATGACTTTAACTCAAATCTGCAGCCTCTTCAGGGAGAGCTCGGCCGAGGTGGCCGTGACCTCACTGCCGTTCTGGCTGCTGACGGACCTACTGGGCCATCGGGCGGAGCAGACCTTCATCTCGGCTCGACTTATCGATCCTTCGAGAGGACTCGACGCTTCTCAGGCAAGGGGCGCACCGGGGCACTGCTCACCAGGGCTTGAAGCGATTGACTAAAAATAGACACCATCACATCAATTTCTCACGGGCAGCCGCACCAGCTCTCATTAAAGCTCTATTTTTGAGTCCTTTAGACTCGGTTTGTTTGTCGTTTGTGCGTTTTTCGAACGAGTTTTTGTGCCTCACGAATTGGAAGTGATTTGATTTGCATCGATTTTGCCTGCAGCGTGTCAGATTGTTTAAGATTTGCAAATTCCAAAGTGACTGTGGATAAAATTAGTACGGTCTGTGAGATCTGGAAAATTGTCTTCCAGACACGATTTTTAGAATTAGCACCGGTGGACTGGAAGCTACTCTTGGAAGGTAGAAGGTGGAAACGCCCCCCCCTTTGACGCCAGTGTAGCAACAATTTTTGAAAATTTACACTTCGAAGATGGGTCAAGATTTATCACCTGTTTGAGAAATTATTTGCCGTCTGAAAGTTTTAAAAGATTTTTTGAAGGTGCTCCACTCTAGACGCCTCGTTCCTATCCTGAATGAGGGGGTGGGTGACTTGTGAGCCGGATTTGATTGGCTGGCTGAGGAGTGGGGTGGGTTGGTGACTTGTGATCCGGATTTGATTGGCTGGCTAAGGAGTGGGGTGGGTTGGTGACTTGTGATCCGGATTTGATTGGCTGGCTGAGGAGTGGAGGGGGTTGGTGACTTGTGATCCGGATTTGATTGGCTGGCTGAGGAGTGGGGTGGGTTGGTGACTTGTGATCCGGATTTGATTGGCTGGCTAAGGAGTGGGGTGGGTTGGTGACTTGTGATCAGGATTTGATTGGCTGGCTGAGGAGTGGAGGGGGTTGGTGACTTGTGATCCGGATTTGATTGGCTGGCTGAGGAGTGGGGTGGGTTGGTGACTTGTAAGCCGGATTTGATTGGCTGGCTGAGGAGTGGGGTGGGTTGGTGACTTGTGAGCCGGATTTGATTGGTTGGCTGAGGAGTGGGGTGGGTTTGTGACTTGTAAGCCGGATTTGATTGGCTGGCTGAGGAGTGGGGTGGGTTGGTGACTTGTAAGCCGGATTTGATTGGCTGGCTAAGGAGTGGGGTGGGTTGGTGACTTGTGAGCTGGCTTTGATTGGCTGGGTGAATAGTGTGGTAGGCGACTTGAGCGTTGGCTCTCATGGGCGTAAATCGCACAGGGCGCAGAGCAAAACTGCCAAATTTAAGCTTCGGTTAAGAATACCATTGTTAAATTATTTTGCTAAGCCATTCACTCAAACTCCATCCAGGACCTGACGATGCGACCGTTCCCCCATCCGGAGCACGTGACCTGCTTCCGCGCCGAGCTCACGCCGGCCAACCGCAGCCGAATGCGCAGTCTGGAAGTCTACGCCGACTTCCAGCTGCTGCTGGACCGGTTCCACGCCTGGCTGCCCCGAGGCCCCAATGCGGTGCTTAGCCTGCTGCACTGGTGGCCAGCCGACAGCCCGCCTACGCCACTGATGCCCTCGGACTGGACGCTGGTTGACCTGCTGCCGCTGGACAGGGCCGCCGGCATCCGACTGTACCTCCCCGGCGCAGGCGAGTACCCGAGCGGCCGGTTCGCTGCCAGCTTCCTGCTGCGGCCCGGCCAGCTGTACGACCTGCGCCTGACCATGCAGGACACCGAGCGGGCGGCCGACCGCGAGATCGCCGCCTGTCTGGAGAGGCCTCCGAGCTTCGGCGAAGTTGGCGCCGCGGTGTTTGTCAGCCCTCGCGACGGCAGCCCGCAGGAGTTCAACTACTCGATGGTGAGATCGAATACTGTGACTGTGCTGAGATTGTGATGTGACTGTGCTGTGACTGTGATGTGACTGTGCTGTGACTGTGATGTGACTGTGCTGTGATTGTAATGTGACTGTGCTGTGACTGTGATGTGACTGTGCTGTGATTGTAATGTGACTGTGCTGTGATTGTGATGTGACTGTGCTGTGATTGTGATGTGACTGTGCTGTGATTGTGATGTGACTGTGCTGTGACTGTGATGTGACTGTGCTGTGATTGTAATGTGACTGTGCTGTGATTGTGATGTGACTGTGCTGTGATTGTGATGTGACTGTGCTGTGATTGTGATGTGACTGTGCTGTGACTGTGATGTGACTGTGCTGTGATTGTAATGTGACTGTGCTGTGATTGTGATGTGACTGTGCTGTGACTGTGATGTGACTGTGCTGTGACTGTGATGTGACTGTGCTGAGATTGCAATGTAACTGTGCTGTGATTGTGATGTGACTGTGCTGTGACTGTGATGTGACTGTGCTGTGATTGTGATGTGACTGTGCTGGGATTTTGATGTGACTGTGCTGTGATTGTGATGTGACTGTGCTGTGACTGTGATGTGACTGTGCTGTGACTGTGATGTGACTGTGCTGAGATTGCAATGTAACTGTGCTGTGATTGTGATGTGACTGTGCTGTGACTGTGATGTGACTGTGCTGTGATTGTGATGTGACTGTGCTGGGATTTTGATGTGACTGTGCTGTGATTGTGATGTGACTGTGGTGAGATTGTGATGTGACTGTGGTGAGATTGTGATGTGACTGTGCTGTGACTGTGATGTAACTGTGCTGTGATTGTGATGTGACTGTGCTGGGATTTTGATGTGACTGTGCTGTGATTGTGATGTGACTGTGGTGAGATTGTGATGTGACTGTGGTGAGATTGTGATGTGACGGTGGTGAGACTGTGCTGTGATTGTGATGTGACTGTGGTGAGATTGTGATGTGACAGAGGTGTGAATGCGATGTAACTGTGCTACAGTGGTGATCCCATCACTGCAGTTAATTTCAAAAGGGTAGAAGAGAATGCTTCATCCTAAAGTCGGCCAGCACTTATCAAAAGCTTGGGAGAGTTTTCAAGCACAGCTGTGAGTCTGATCCCGGACGGATCTAATTTTAGGCCAGTGAAAGCCCCGCTCTGTCTCAGCTGGGCTCGAATTTCCTTATCTTATTTTTGGCTTCGAAGGAGCTTCGGCTTCTGTTCGCTCCCCTGGTTCTGTTCCGAGGTCAGGTCAGCTGCCACACGCTCGCGTCGAACCACCACCCCTCCTCCCCCGAAATGCTCAGGCCGCCTGCTACTTCGCCGATCTGGCGCGGCAGTCTCGCGACCAGCTCAACTGCAGCCGGGCGCCGTTCCCGCAGCCCTGGGACCGGCGGGGCATCCGACTGCGCCGCTGCCTCAACCTGACCGACATGCCCGACGACGAAGAGGCGGTGCGGGCGCTGCAGAGCCAGTGGGGCCGCCCCTTCCAGCTGGTCGATCCGTCGAACGCCTGCGCCGCCAGCCGGCTGTGCCGGAGCCGCAGCTACGGGGTGCAGCTGTCCGCCGCCAGCTGGCCGGCTGCGGAATCGGCCACCCGCTTCGTTCGCCAGACACTCGGTGGCGCCAGACTTCAGCGCTCTGGCAGCCACCTGCCCGCCTGGGACTTCCTGCTGGACCTGTGCCACAGCTCCGATGTCGAGATTGAGCAGTCGGACAGCAGCAACGAGTTCCGAGCTCACCTGGACGCCTCGCTGATGCGAGTTCAAATCCGCTCGGGTGAAGCCCGGAGCACCCGATTGACTCTCGGCCGCGGCTACACCTGGGCGACCTTCTGGGCCGACACAGGCGGCATTCTGGGCCTCTACCTGGGATGGAGTGTTCTCACACTGTTTGAGCTGCTCCAGTTTGTACACGACCTGGTTGCTGCCGTCAGGAATAGCCGCACCATTGATTCAAATCAACAGCTCGGAGAGGGGCAGGTGAATCAGTTCGGATTGGCTGGCTGAGGAGTGGGGTGGGTTGGTGACTTGTAAGCCGGATTTGATTGGCTGGCTGAAAAGTGGGGTGGGTTGGTGACTTGTGAGCCGGATTTGATTGGCTGGCTGAAAAGTGGGGTGGGTTGGTGACTTGTGATCCGGATTTGATTGGCTGGCTGAAAAGTGGGGTGGGTTGGTGACTTGTGAGCCGGATTTGATTGGCTGGCTGAAAAGTGGGGTGGGTTGGTGACTTGTGAGCTGGATTTGATTGGCTGGCTGAGGAGTGGGGTGGGTTGGTGACTTGTGAGCCGGATTTGATTGGCTGTCTGAGGAGTGGGGTGGGTTGGTGACTTGTGAGCTAGATTTGATTGGCTGGCTGAGGAGTGGGATGGGTTGGTGACTTGTGAGCTAGATTTGATTGGCTGGCTGAGGAGTGAGATGAGTGAACTGTCAAAGTGTTTCAAGTCAAAAAAGCAGTGGTATGCGTGATTCCAATATAATACAGGTGTTAATACTGACTTATTTTAAATAGTAATTTAAAGTATAATTTTGTTAAGTTTTGAACTACGCTGCCATACTTTGGTTACAGCGGCTGAGCCTGGCGCCCTCTTTCCAGTTTATTAAAAATGATTAATAATGAATCATCGCTCACGACTGAAAGCGATTGCTATAAAAATCATTGTAGATTTAAAAATAAACTTGGAAGTACTTTTCTCTAAAAAAAACTGTTTTTAACCAACAGGTTGAATCTTCTTGCCTTTCCAAAAAAAATAAAATCGAAAACAGAAAAACAAACAAAAAGTTTACATTTTCAGCGGCGGATTAACCAACTAAACAAAGAAATTTCCCGTAATTTTTTTTTCAATGTAGTTCGCAAAACTTCACAATCTGCTTCCGTGTGAGTGGGAAACATTTGAAATCTGCTTTTATCGTGTTGAGAATCCGACAAGCTGTTCGTCAACAGAAACTTTGTCAACAAAAAAAATATTTTTTGCTCTTTTAAATTACAAAATCAATATATTTCGTCGCTTAAGGGGTTCGTTTTCCCTTTCTGGGCCGCGTCTGCCGGTCTTTTGTGCCACTTGCTTTTACTCTGCGTTAGTCTTTTGGGGTTTAAAGTCCCTGATTTAATCCAAGATCCGGTTGCCAATGCAACGGAGCTTTTGTCTATGGTAGCAAAGCTGGCACAGCGTCATCTAATTTGGTCCAACAAGCATCAATTTGGTCCAACAAGCATCAATTTGGTCCAACAAGCATCAATTTGGTCCAACAAGCATCAATTTGGTCCAACAAGCATCAATTTGGTCCAACAAGCATCAATTTGGTCCAACAAGCATCAATTTGGTCCAACAAGCATCAATTTGGTCCAACAAGCATCAATTTGGTCCAACAAGCATCAATTTGGTCCAACAAGCATCAATTTGGTCCAACAAGCATCAATTTGGTCCAACAAGCATCAATTTGGTCCAACAAGCATCAATTTGGTCCAACAAGCATCAATTTGGTCCAACAAGCATCAATTTGGTCCAACAAGCATCAATTTGGTCCAACAAGCATCAATTTGGTCCAACAAGCATCAATTTGGTCCAACAAGCATCAATTTGGTCCAACAAGCATCAATTTGGTCCAACAAGCATCAATTTGGTCCAACAAGCATCAATTTGGTCCATATAGATTCATTCGCAACTGCTGTGGAAAAGCAGATCAGTCCCTCAGAATTGTGGACCATATGCTGGGCTGTCGAACGAGTGTGATCGAAGCGCTCAACAGAGATGAACGCCCAAATGACATTGCAAGGTTGCTGAATGTAACAGAAAAGGCGGTGCAAGCAGAGATCGCCTGCGAAAGGGTAGCAATCGCCAAGGCAAGTTGCAGGAGCCTCAGGTCCAACTGCTACTCGATGCAGTTGAGACGAACCCTTTGTTGACATTGAAGAAAATGCAGCAGAATTTAAAGAAACAGTTCCAGCTTTCGACTATCAGCAGAGCTTTGGAAAAGTGACTGAAAATTGCTGGTAGAGACGCTGAACTTCCAGCGGTACGCAACAATCGCAGACGGTTGCGAGAAGGTAAGAGTTTGCCGAATGGCTCACGAGCGATTGGACCAAATTGAATGCCGCAGTGCCAGCCTTGCTACCATAGACAAAAGCTCCATTACCGTATATTGGATTAACTTCAATGTATGTAAGCCCAAATGGTAATGCTATATTAAAAAGGGGTCTTTAAATGTGAAGACAATACTTGGGCAATTTTGAGAAATGGGTCTTTCTCAAGGCTCACCTGCCAGAGAAAATGCACCGGTGCTCGGCGCTTCTGTGTGGTTATTTTTAGCTGCGATCATCTCTCTTCCCGAAGCATCTCCCCAGTCGTTAGGCTCGGAGAAGTTCGCCCCGTGTCCTGACTGCGGCTCAGCTAATCAAGGGGTTCGGCGAGACCAGCGAGGTGCGAAGAGGCCAGATCGAGTTGCTAAGGGGGACAGCCGAGTGCCGCCGAGCTGGAGTGGCGCCAATCACTCACGCTTGGTTCCCCAGCAGCGGGCAAGGGGCCATGGAGCTCTGGACACAACATCTGGACTGCAGTGCGTTCATTCACTGTACACACAACACAAAGTCAGTAGAATTAAAGACTCCATAACCAGAGGCTAGTTCTATTTAAGATCATAATTCTCACTGGTTTCTCGAACAAGTCGGCGTTTCCACTCCAGACAGCTCGTTCTAGAACTCCACGGCCCAGCGGTCAGGTGGACTGGCTTATATTCGAACTGAACAAACTAAATTAGCCATTTCACTGAGAGTACCTGAGTAAACCGCTGTTAAACACTGCAGGGTAATGCTTGTTAAGCATAGAGCACACAATCAATTCGATCGAGTTAGTGGCCTCAAAGTTCAGGCTGCAGTCAGAGAGAGGAAACCTCCCGGTTCACCCTCCGGTGGTCACCCGCTGGAGCACCTCTAGGCCCGAAGGAAAGGCTCCATCCGCCTGATACTATAGAATTAATTATGCATGCAGAATCCGAATACGGAAAGCAGGAACGGAAGAAATTTCCTGTCAAGGGATTTTCTCCCGGCCGGAAGTACCCTACCCAGGGGGACTTCGAGTAGTCGTCGGGAGGAGGTCCAAGTGGACGGTAGAAATTCGATGCATGCTGGCAGTGGCTGAGAAAATGAAATCGGTTCTCCAGCGCTGGAGTCAAGTGCGTCAGAAGTCTGTCTGAAGTCTCGCAGTTTCGATTCATTTGGTGAAGGCAGCCGCAACTCACAAGGAGAAGCGTGTTTTGCCATCGCATAATTATTGCATCGATGAGTCGGCATGCTTTACTGTAGCAATTTCGCAAATCAACGTGGCGCTGAGCAGATATGTACACATGCCACACATTCACGCAGGCCAAACACAGACAACAATGACCAACGCAGACAACAATGACCAACACAGCCGATAACAGAGACCAAAACAGACAAACATTGACCAATACGGACAACAATGACCAACGCAGACAACAATGACCAACGCAGACAACAATGACCAACGCGGACAACAATGACCAACACAGACAACAATGACCAACGCAGACAAAGAGGCACCAGACAAGTGGTTGCTACTTTCATTTTATAGCTTTTATTGTCGGCTTTTGTGTATTTCTTTGATAATTGATCTCAAGTTTGCCAGATCTGCTGCTATCGCAACGCGCCAGATAATGAGAGGGTAAGCCGGGGGATCAGAGAGCGAGGCGCTTCGCCTCTCTCCAAGCAGAAGGATTAAAGTTGAAAGTTTTTGACCACCGATACTCCTTCAGTTCGTCGTAGACGTTCGCGCCAACTCGTTCAACTGCTGTTGCAGCCGTCCGTGGCGCAGACGCGAATGCTCTTGAGTTCGTACCAGCTCCACATGTCCTCCATGGGCGGCTCGATGGACTCAACGCAGGCCCGGAGCACCTGGCCGCGCGTCACGGGCCAGTCGAACAGCTCGCGGATCGCTCGTTCCCCGGTGCCCGTTAGGCGGCCCCGGAAGCAGAAGTCGGAGCCGGAGTCGCAGGTCTTGTACTCGTGAGTCCAGGCGCCATCCGCTGTGGCTGGCGGCTGGCTCACCTGGCACCTTCGCGCTCCGGCGATGGTTGCTAGGGCCAGGAGGCACAGCAGGTGCACTGTCTGCATGGACTGCATTAGAAATCGAATGCTCTGATTGAGTTGGGCTTGCGTGAAGCGGTCGGAGATGCCCGTGATGGCCTTTGGCTGACTCGGCTGCAATTCCAATGGAGAAATGCCGTATTTAGCCGGCCCCGACAGCGAACCCCGCCCGGCGACCAATCAAATCTGCTGTTGTCCAAAACGGAACAAAATTTAAGGAAAAAAAGAAATTCTCATGCGACTCCACCCGACCCCCCCCCCCCCTACTGACAGCGGGCGCTTCAGTTGCATCGATTTCCGTCGGAGAGAATTTTCACAATTGACTCGTTTGCGAGGGAGACTCTGTTAAAGGCAACGGGGGGGATTTTCAATCGATGGAGCCCGGCAGAAGCGGAAGCTGCGAAGCGTAAAATCCCCCCCCCCTGCTGATGCCAATCGCAAAATTTTATTTCGGAACTCTTGAGCTGGTTTTGAAGGCTGCCCAACCTGGAACAACGTTGATCTGCGCGTTGATTCGGCGACACAAACTTGAGGATTAGCAACTTCCCCCCCCCCGGCTTACCTGGCGGTTGCTGGGCGGTTGTCAAGCGCGCACTCCCTGGGTTATTTGGAGCGGGTAGGCTCGGAGAGAGTGAGAAAGCAGCGAGCGAGTGAGTGGGAGCCTGAGAAGTCGCGGGCAGGGACTTAAATAGAAGGCTTTGACCAGGGAGTTTTGGACGCAGCATCTGGTGCGGGAGGACCGATCCTGATTTTGCAGAAAGTTACCGAAGAATCAAATTATTTAAAGCAGAGCTGATGCCGTTACAAGGTAGAAAATGTTGCTCGAATCGAGTGTAGCTCACTAGAAAGGATAAAAAGTTTTTGTTTCACTTGGCTAAAGTGGATAAATGCAGTCTTCTTCACAGGAAACTTCTGGTGGGTCTCTTTGACTTTTCTACACCTCTCTCATCTGGTATTACAGGACAAATCCTTCGGACCGAAGGACTCGGACTATACAGTTTTAAAGTAAATCGATAGTTTTATTGCAAATGAGGAAAGCATAAATATTGGCCTACTGTTTCTAGGAAAAAAGGGCCCAGTTTCCAGTCCAGATTTCTAACTTAAGACGTCCCTGGCCCAACTATCCCAAGGACGACCCCGTCGGGCAGTCATTGGATTGAACTTCGGGGCCAAAAATAGCTTCAGCTCTCTTCTGCTCTGATAAACTCTGTCCCAAAGGGGCTCGGGAGCCAGGGAGACTCAAACCCAGAGACTGGGGTGGCAACTCCTCCAGCGAAACCCTGACTGCAGTTTTTCAGTCCACACCCTCAGCACGTGCACCCTCTCTGCCTTGGGGGTTGGCCCTCATGGCTGTGAATCGCACAACCCTCGGGCGAATCGAAGCACTACGCTGAGCAACTGCTTTCTATATCAGTTTGGGGATGTTTTTCATATTTCACATAACAATCAAGCAATTCCTAACAATAGACAGCTAGTTGGCTTTGATAGAATTTGTTGACACAACAGAGAAATACTTTGCAGTTCTGCACTCGAAGTTCTTGACAATGAGGCTTCGGAGCAGTTGGCACTCCAGACTCTGTCTCGGGGCCTCCTTGATCCAGCCGCTGGTCCCTCCTTATAAATCTCTACCTATCCCGGCTCAAAAATTGCTGGGCCCCGGTGCGCGCTGCTCGCCACGCTTCACCGTTCCTGATATTTATTACAATTACTGTAATTATAGATACCGGCATCGGCATCTTCAACCAGCGGGTCCTCAGCGGCAGCCCCCAGCATCAAGGGACCGAAAGACAGATGAGCCAGTCCGCTTGAGGAATCTTGGGCCTACAACATTTTCTAACTTTCGATAGTCATCCAGAGTCTCGGAGCAACGGGTGGATATGATGGAGCATCGTGGTTTTTTTAAGTCGAACTGAGATCTTGGGTATTTCAACTGCCAGTCATTCAGGTTTCTAAGGGCTACTGCAATTTATATACCAAGTCACGAATGTTCTATAGTAGTCTACTCTATATAAATTTAAGAAATAAGTCCAACAGTTATTTTGTTTAATTTTATAGTTTGAGCAATTAGAGATTAAAGGACTCAAATGGAATGCAAATGAGGCATTGGAAAAGCATAAGAAGACTGCCAGTGGCATTTTGAGCTTTTGTGGTATTCGTGCTCATCAGCAATCATTCAGTACTCTCCTCTCCCCTCCTCTCCCCTCCTCTCCTCTCCTCTCCTCTCCTCTCCTCTCCTCTCCCCTCCTCTCCCTTCCTCTCCCCTCTTCTCCCTCCTCTCCCCTTCTCTCCCCTCCTCTCCTCCTCCTCTCCTCTCCTCTCCTCTCCTCTCCTCCTCCCCTCCTCTCCTCTCCTCTCCCCTCCTCTCCTCTCCTCCTCTCCCTCCTCTCCTCCTCTCTCTCTCCTCTCCTCTCCTCTCCTCTCCTCTCCTCTCCTCTCCTCTCCTCTCCTCCTCTCCCCTCCTCTCCTCTCCTCTCCTCTCCTCTCTCTCCCTCCTCTCCCCTCCTCTCCTCTCCTCTCCTCTCCTCTCTCTCTCCTCTCCCCTCCTCTCCCTCCTCTCCTCTCCTCTCCTCTCTCTCCTCTCTCTCCTCTCTCTCCTCTCCTCTCCTCTCCTCTCTCTCCTCTCCTCTCTCTCCTCTCCTCTCCTCTCCTCTGAAAAATTTAGAAATTTTTAAAAACTCAGAATCGACAAACGATTCCAATCGGTTACTAAAAGTAGGCAGTCGAGATCAGGACATTGAAGGACGCTGAACTATGTCGGAGTCAAAAAAGATTAATAGGAGAAAAGAAAATAGATTGGCTCCCAAAGGCCAGGGAGTGACAAGATTGAGCAGAGGTGGCGACCGGAGTTAGGGGAGAGCAGATTCAGTTGAGCATAGCACTGGCTGCGGAGCAGGATGACAGATGGGAGAGACAGAGGCAGGCAGAAAAAGAATTGGCCTCGCGAATGTAAGGAGGCGCTCCCCAAGCGTTGCTATTAGCAACTGGGAGGCGAAAAAAGATAGAAATGTTTTTGCCAAGGATTCTGCTAAGTAGCAGCCGCGTGGAACTCCATCCAGCTGCTGCCCCTTGAAGTTAACTTTTTAAACTTTTAGTTCTGAATCCCTCTGCTGCCTAGTGGCTCACACCGGTCCCCACAAGTCAGATATATTGAAGATAGTAAGGCCGAACGACTTTATGCCGGCTGCGGCTGAACCTTGTCGGCTGTCGGATTGACTGATGTACCGGCGAATGTTCTCGGTGAGCTCTAGCGAGAGCCAGCAGCCGCAGCAGCAGCAGCCTCCCGAGCCTGCCAGCAGCGAAATCCGCGTTGCCGAAATTCGCGAAGCTTCGAAAGCATCGGAAGGGTCGGAGATCGAGTCGCCGGAGCCGGATGACCTGCGGCACATTCTAAGGCGGCGGGACCAGCTGAGGGCAGAGCGGCGGCGGAGGGCGGCTGCGCAGGTGACCGGTGAGGATGGAGATAAGGATGGAGATGGGATGGAGATTGGGCTGGAGATGGGGCTGGAGATCGAGATGGGGATGGAGATGAGGCTGGAGATCGAGATGGTGATGGAGATGAGGCTGGAGATCGAGATGGGGATGGAGATGGGGCTGGAGATCGAGATGGGGATGGAGATGAGGCTGGAGATCGAGATGGGGATGGAGATGAGGCTGGAGATGGAGATGGAGATGGGGCTGGAGATGGGATGAAGATGGGGATAGAGTTGGAGCTAGAGATGAGAGGATGGAGATGGGGATGGAGTTGGAGCTGGAGATGAGAGGATGGAGATAGAGATGGAGCTTGAGATGGGGACGGAGATGGAGATGGGGATGAAGTTGGAGCTGGAGATGAGAGGATGGAGATGGGGATGGAGTTGGAGCTGGAGATGAGAGGATGGAGATGGGGATGGAGATGGAGCTTGAGATGGGGATGAAGATGGCTATGGAGATGGCGATGGAGATAGGGATGGAGATGGCGATGGATATGGGGCTAGTGTCGCACCTGAGGAACTATAAGGGTGAATCTTCTGGGGGATTGAAGAGTCAAACTAACTTCTGTCTGTGAACCTTTTTTAGTCATTCTATTCGGCAGTTGCTATGCAGACTTAGCAAAAATGTGCAGATAATGTGCAGATAATGTGCATACAATGTATAAAACCTGCATAGGTTGCAAGCATCAGGATGGGAACTAACACATGCCAATATTGGCCCGAGATCCTCACTCTGTAGGGAATGCATCCGCGTAAAAAGTAGGAAATGTTAGCAAATTGTAAAACAGAGAGACTGACACCAGAGCCTCGCGCGGTTCCTTTCCATTGTTTCACCGTGTGAGAGAGCCTGCCATCCACTGGGATGAGGAGGCTGCCACCGCAGTGCTTGAAATGAAGAAACGTACTTTTACGAGTTATGTTTGATGGGGAAGCAATTTTTTGACTGGAAAATAACTAAGAGACTGACTGAGGCTATGGTTATGCAATGGAGCTACTGGATATGAGGCTATGGCTTAGCAATGGAGCTACTGGATATGAGGCTATGGCTAAGCAATGGAGCTACTGGATATGAAACTATGGCTAAGCAATGGAGCTACTGGATATGAGGCTATGGCAAAGCAATGGAGCTAGTGGATATGAGGCTATGACTAAGCAATGGAGCTAGTGGATGAGACTTATGGCTAAGCAATGGAGCTAGTGGATGAGACTAATGGCTAAGCAATGGAGCTAGTGGATGAGACTAATGGCTAAGCAATGGAGCTACTGGATATGAGGCTATGGCAAAGCAATGGAGCTAGTGGATATGAGGCTATGACTAAGCAATGGAGCTAGTGGATGAGACTTATGGCTAAGCAATGGAGCTAGTGGATGAGACTAATGGCTAAGCAATGGAGCTAGTGGATGAGACTAATGGCTAAGCAATGGAGCTAGTGGATGAGGCTAATGGCTAAGCAATGGAGCTAGTGGATGAGACTAATGGCTAAGCAATGGAGCTACTGGATATGAGGCTATGGCAAAGCAATGGAGCTAGTGGATATGAGGCTATGACTAAGCAATGGAGCTAGTGGATGAGACTTATGGCTAAGCAATGGAGCTAGTGGATGAGACTAATGGCTAAGCAATGGAGCTAGTGGATGAGACTAATGGCTAAGCAATGGAGCTAGTGGATGAGGCTAATGGCTAAGCAATGGAGCTAGTGGATGAGACTAATGGCTAAGCAATGGAGCTAGTGGATGAGACTAATGGCTAAGCAATGGAGCTAGTGGATATGAGGCTATGCCTAAGCAATGGAGCAACTATTACAAAATGCACATGTAATCTCATTTTGCCACAGACTGCTATTTCTGTACCGGTTTTTGAGTTGGTGCGGCAGGTTAGAACTTTTAGAGCAAGATGCTTGAGTAGCTCGTTAACATTTGGCCATCCGAGTGTGCGAGGTACAGGGAAGAACGGAAGGAACAGCGCGCAAAGGTTGGGGGGGCAGGCAGTTTCATTGTTCAAAGATGGTCCGAAGGCGAAGAATGGACACACAAGCTGTGGACGGGTAGGGTTGCAGTGGTCTACCCGCGAATGAGCAGTTCTCAAAACCCTGTGCTCACTCTCAGTCTCTAATACCATAAAATATTCGCAGTTTCTACTCAAGACAGAGCAAGGTAACAAGAATAAGCGTTGTTTTCCTCGGTACTCAAAACTCGTAGAGCTCCCTCGGTATCCATGGCAACCAGCTATTGGGATTACAGGGACTCAGACTCTGAGAACTATTTCCCAGAGCCGATGTCGAACGAGCAGCGCTTGATACTGCCTGGTGAGTATAGACAGCCTGCGCGAACTCGCAACTTTCGAATCGCTCGTAAGGAAGTCTGTAACCAAGGGCTCTAAATAATAAAACTTTCTGTCAGTTCTTATCGGCTCTCATTTATTGATTTTTTATTTTCAACTTTTTGAGGTAATTCTTTGAAATACACATTAATAACTTAAGTTGAACTCTTTTTGAACTCCCTCAAACTCACCTCGCATTCATTGTGAAATCTTATAAAACTCCTTAAACCCCAACTAGATACTTTTGAGGTCGCCTTGGAATCCCCTTTTCTTACCTTGGACTCACCTTGAACCCAGACATCTCAGGCCAGCCGACGGGACTCCACGTGGGCGCCAGACGGGGCCGTCTGGTCACATTCTTCCGCAACGGAGATCCGCACTACAAAGGCCTCAACGCGTCCATAAGTCAGAAGGCTTTCGTGTCCATGGAGTCGCTGCTGGGCTGGCTCGGGGAGAAAATACCAACAACATCCGGCGTGCGGCACATCCTCCGATTGCCGGACGGTCGCCCAGTCCGCGACGTCGCCGAGCTGCAGCCTGGCGGCCGGTACGCGGTGTCCAGCGTCCGGCGCCTCGTTCGTGGCATCGACTACGGCGGCGATGGCGGCGTCTCTGGGGGAGTCAGCGGCGAGCGACCCTGGCTGCCGGAAGCTCGGGATCCTAGCTCGGTGGCTGGCCGGATGCGCCAGTCCGACATCCGCCTGCTGGCCAGGCGGGACAGCCGCCACAGCCAGCAGCTGCGGCAAAACCGGCGACAACCGACAGGAGCTTCGTCGTTGACTGAGCCGCAATCCAGCGGGCCTCGAGGCGTCCGGCTGATCACCGTGGTGAGCAATTCGCACCGCGGCTCGCGCGAGAAGGTGCTGCTCAATCCCGGTACCAGGCTGACTTTTGAGGACCTTCTGGCAGACTTTGCCAGCCTGCTGATCATGTCGGGGCCTCCAGTGCGGGCTCTGTACACTGCCCTGCCCCCCTACCGCAGGGTGAGTGAATGCGGGAAGCAACAGTGCCGTCTGCTGCTTCGTTGACAACGCGAAGTAGTGTGCCATAGAATGTGTTGACAGCATGGAGTGTGCCATGGAATGTGTTGGCAGCATGTAATGTGACTTGGAATGTGTTGACAGCATGTAATGTGACTTGGAATGTGTTGACAGCATGTAATGTGACTTGGAATGTGTTGACAGCATGTAATGTGACTTGGAATGTGTTGGCAGCATGTAATGTGACTTGGAATGTGTTGGCAGCATGGCGCGCACATAGTCTCGTGTCGTAAGACAGACATGACAGCGTTGGTAGCATTGACTGTAAAAATCGACTCATGCGTTCATATGGATTCTAATATAGTTCAGCTAAGCTTAGACATGAATAAAATGCCTAAATTACCTGACAATCCTTCCCTTTTCTTTGTAAATAAGGTGGAAAGCTTCTCTCAATTGTTCCGTGAGTTCAAGGACCACGACACCTTCATCGCCTGCGGTCGGGAGCTCACGCCAGTGGAACTTCAGGCAGCCAGTCGGAGCAGCGACTTCTCACAGGACGCGAAGTCGCCAGCGAGGACGAATCCACAGAACGGCTGGCATCAGTCAGGTACGAACTTTGCAGGGATTTGCAATAAGTACGAGCTAGCTACAGGTATCAGCTGATAATTACAGTTAATTACAGTCACAACAGACAGCCACACAGTTACAATGCGATGATAGCTGTTAGTAAAATTAATGTTACAAATTGTGACCCTTGGTGTCGCAATATTTTGTGCTTTTTACAAACACGGTATGTACTGTACGTAAAAAACTTTTTTAAATGAAAGGTAACAAATCCCGGAACTTGAACTCAGATTGTACATTCTCCCTATTTTCGCAGGATAAACCATCCAGCTGATTGAGGCGGCGCAGAACAAATATTGTTGCTATATTTTAATATTATTTACGAGTATTATTTATACTGTGTGCACCTGCGCTGTTAATAAAGTGTCTGGTATTGAAGATGGTGACTTGATATGATAGACTTCTAAAATCAAACTCGGCTTCGTTTCTTGCTCATTTTCATACCAAACGAAAATGCCATGATTTGCTAACATTTAGCCAACTCACACTGAATCGAGCCTGACGAGAGTTTTGATTAACTTGTGCTAATAATCAAATTCTACTCACAATTCGTTTTGCAAGCTTCTAACAAAGTCGTTGTGTAACAATTCAGTTAAACAAATTCGCTCAGATGCCTCTGCCGTCAGCTTTCATCGATCGAACAGCGACAGCCCCAATTTGCACCTGATGCTACCGGACTGTCCAAGACACTCGTCAGCCAACTCGACGGCAAAGAGCACCCGGTCTGGTCAGCTGCAACCAGTGCCAAGGCCCGACTTATCTCGAGCTCAATCGGTTGGCAAAGTGTCTAAAAATTCTCAGTCGGGTGAGCTGCAGCAACTGTATGGGTCCGGCACGTTGGAATGAAAGCCCCGCCATCTCAGGGTTGCTCCCGCTCATCCTCGCAGATCCTCAGTCTGGGCCATTGCCTCTCTTTGAGATCCTTAGGTTACATCGCCATTCTTAGATTTTTTGTCCAGCCAACTATCCAACAACTGATCACATCCGACACAAAAATTGCAGCGTCAGAATTTGGCTCACTTAGGAACGGAAGCAGTCCGACTCTGCACTGGCTACATGGCCCAGTTAATTCCCTGTCTGGCTGCCTTCAAGCTCTCCCAGATGGCTCGCTGGTATTCGCGGTAACCTCAGTGGCCGTCCTGCTCAGCCCCGACAGGCGGCGGCAAAGGCACTATACCGGACACACCAGCAGCATTCTGTGGTAGGAGGCGCTTTTTGGATCATATTGTGATAAAAGGCTGATGCGTGCGCATGAATAGGCTGAATTTAGTTTCTGATTTTCCCTCTCAACCCAGTCTCGAGTGTCATACAAGCCGTCCAATCGTAGCCAGCGGTCAGCGCGTCAGGCAGTTGCCAGAACTGGACGAGGCCAACGACTTCAACGGAGCCAACAACATCCGCGTCTGGGATGCATCCAGCCTTGCCACGCTTGTTGTTCTCGGCGAAGAGCGTCTTGTCGCGACAGTGTCGCTCAACTTCTCTTCCGATGGGGAACTACTTCTGGCTGTTGAGAGCAGAAGCGACTCAAGCGAAGTCAACGATGGTGAAACTGTCGCCCGTCAATCGTTGGTGATTTACGACTGGCCGACAGGACTTACGCTGGCCCGAACAAAGACTGACGGCCGAAACGTTCGAAGAGCCGTCTTCAGACCGAGCATCAAAGCGGAGAGCGACATCGAGGACGAGAGCTTTGATGGCGAAGAAGTCTTCGACGGAGTGGCCTCAGTCGGCCGGGGTCATACGCACTTTTGGAGGCTTTTCGGCGGCGAGGCGCTGCTGCTTGACACAAAGAGCGGCGGTGGCTTCCCCTCGTCGAGTTTGTCATTGGCAGTGCAACCCCAGCTACTGTGCCTCACCTTCGACTTGGCTGGCAACGCCGTTGCCGGCGGCTCCGACGGACGTCTGCGAGTTTGGGCTCGAAGCAGCGATGACTCGTTCCAGCCGCAGGAGTTTGTGGCTCTGTCTGACCCGGCGCATTCGGTAGGACAGGAGGGAAGAAACAATGGGAAAAATAGATTTCGCTGCGCAAAAACTCACGTATCACAACATCCTGCAGGGTCCTGTGACATGCCTGCAGGCCCTACCTGACGGCACTCTCGTATCCGCAGCTGGCAATTGTGTCCGAGTCTGGGACACTCTAAACGACTACAATCTGGTGAAGGAGACCATTGTGAGTGAAGCTTTGCAGTAACTGCAGTTGGTATTGATAGCCTAAAATGTAGCCTTGAAGTTAAAGAAACCAAAATAAAAAGTTAAAAAATACCTACCATAATCCCTGCCTTCAGCTGCATTCGCTGTCGCCGACCCTCTCAGCTTTGGTTTCGGTGGCTTCCCTTGGCTCCGATGGCCGCCTCGCTTTAAGCACCGCATCTGGCGACCTCCTCGAGGGTTCCCTAGTTGATGGCTTCGTCCGTCTGGCAGGGCGGGCCACACCGTTTCCGGCACAGTTGCCATAGCAACTCGTCCCGCAAGTTCAACCCGAGGCCGAGTAGAATGCGTCACAGTTGGCACGGATGGCTGCGCCTGTGGCTGGTCGCGTCGGCGTCGGCTTTGGCGCATACCAGCGCCTTTTCTACGACGACGTCAGAGGCTGCGCCGACAACTGTGGTGGTGGCATTGAAGTGCGTCAGCTGGCGGTCACCAGACGGTCAGCATCTAGCGGTGGGAGCTGCAAACGGGCAGATTTTGGTGCTGGACAGCGAGACAGGGCAGCTGACGTCTTCCTGCACGATCAGCGAGAGGCCTAGTGAGTTTTGTTTTGATGAAGTCACTTATGCGTAGGGTCGTAAAAAAATGACCCTCTATAAGCTACGACTACATTTGAATCAATATCTACGGTAAAATTGTAGATACTGGCGTTACAGCATTGTCTTTTAGTCCAGGTAAGAGATTTGATAATCGAAATTGTGGCTATAACTGTCTTTAAAGTATCATCCTCAAAAATAACAAATAACTCCCAGATGGAGCCACTCTGGCCGTCGGATGCCAGGACGGCAGTCTGCGCCTGTTGGGCACGGCCGACAAATTCTTCCCCAATGCACTTTCCAATGCGGCTGTCTCAGTGATCGCGGAGAGCCATGCGGCACCCGTTCTCAGTCTGGACTGGTCTGCGACTGGCTGCCTGCTGCGGAGCCAGTGCCAGGATCTGCTGGTCAAACTTTGTAAGTGGATGTCAGACTTATCAAAATAAATAGAGCATCCAGTGGGGGAAGAAACACTTCACTAGAGGACAACTATATATAAAAAACTTAATATAAAAAATTCTTTCCGTATTGCTTCCTTGGCTGCTCCAACCTCAAATGAATGCAAGGTCTTTAACTATCAGATTAGCAGAAAGGTCGGATTATGACATTGATGTTTTTGCATGCTATTATCACCATCACCATGCATAAACCTTCATCATTTCATGAGAGATCACCTACTAACGAGTAGCATAAATAGAATGTGAGGTGAAAAATGAAGTTGTTATCATTTATAGGTGTAGCATAGAAAATAGAAATACGTTGCACACTGATTGTTAATTTGAATTGGGAACTGAGATATTGCAAGTTGGAATCTCACTACTGGACGCACATTTAAAAGCTTATAAGCATCGCCGATAACGACACGCAGGGTCAGCGCCAGATCTGCATTCATGTTCGTCTAACGGAGGCAGCAATGGGACCTTCGCAAGCGAATCCCTTTGCTACACGACTGACAGGACATCAGAAGGTCAAACGGTCCGCTGCTCGGCGCTATCTGCGAATGGCCGCCTGCTAGGCTTGTGCAACGAAGCTGGGCAAGTGGAAATTTACACCTATCCGAGCCGCAAGTGATTTTCAATTGGTTTTTTAGCACCTTCTTTTACCAATAGTTCATCATGCGTGACAAAAAATTCGAGCTTATCAGAACAGTTCGCTTCACAATAGGACTTTCTTACGAGTGCGCATTAGATTACATATCTCTCGTTTTGTAACTTATCGCAAAACCAAAGTATATGAAACATCTTGTTGCATATTTCGTGTCTTGGCCTAATGGCCGACGGACGGAATGAAGAGCGGGCCCTTCCGCCAGAGACGTCCAGGTCCCAGCCCCAACCCTACCTGGCCCTGACTGACCCGGCGAGAGTTCGCCCTGGCCAATCGCCCCGGGACGAGAGTGCGAGAGTGCGCCGATCCCAGGTCCGTCACTCAATCCCAGGCAAACTCAGGAGAAGAAAGAAGCACGAGCTCACCTCTGGCTTTCAATTCGAAAGACCGCGACCGAGCGGATAGTGTCTATTTAATAAAGTTTTAAACAACGAATGAACCGAGACGACAACGAAACGCACTTGGCCGAGAGCGCAGCAAAAACCAGAATAGTGGAGCGCAAAATCAGCAGTGAAGAGTAGACGGGTCGGGGTGAGCCAACCCCCGAGGCCCCACTGGTGGCTTATCAGCCCGCCAGCCAATGCGAGCAGCCCAGGGTGGGGTGGGGCAAAGAGGAGGGGTGGGCAAAGAGGGAGGGGTGGGGCAAAGAGGGAGGGGTGGGGCACGCGCACCGATTGGAAAGGGGCCAGACTGGGCGCAGAAAAAAGGGCTAGGCCAGGTGTGAGGGTGAGGCTTACGCCTCTCACAGACCCAGGCACGAGCACGAGACGGGAGACGAGGTGGGCAGCACAAAAGCACAAAAAAAGGGGACAGAAGAACAGCAGGGTAAGACTGGAAGGCGCGGCACAACACAAAGAGATATCAATATACTAGTTCGAAAAAGGTCTATCAGAGCTGCGGTTTTTCTATCGGACTTACTTCGGATGCCATTATTTAACCGATAGTAGTGAGTGTAATTTATATCTTCGTCTTATTCTGCCTCAATGAATTTGGATCTTGGGATCTTGGGATCTTATGCCGAAAAAATATTTGCAGGTTTGTTGGCACCCTGGCGCAACGCATTGGGCGACATGATCCTACAACGAGCACACACAAGTGCACCAATACTGTACGTAGACATGCACTCATACACACGCTCACACAGGGTGTACGAGGCCCTGAATTTCTAATCGTCAGAGATGTACACTCTCTGTGCCTTGGGAGCTGGCCCTCATGGCTGTGAATTGCACGACAAGCCTCCGCCCAATTTTTGTGCACAAGCCTCAAAAAAGCCTCAAATGCGGAATCGAACCAGGGCCGCGGCCTTATACCAACTTAAGCCACTAGAGTGCCGGTAGAGCGGATTATCAGAGCGGCGGTTTCGCCTTCGGAAGCCACCATTGACCTGCAATGAGTATGAGTGTAGAATCATTGAAGAAAAAGCAAAACGTAATGAGGAATTGTCTGTGATTCCGGTATTGATATAGCGGTCCAATACTGAGATTCATTTCGATTCCTTCCTAGTGAATGGCTAAGGACTTTTAAACACATTTCCAATGCTGCCGATGCTCGCCATTTTATGCTCCTAACCACATTAACACCCTGTCCTCACTTTCATTCATTGTTATTTTTGTTTAGTTCAGTGTGTGCATCCCCGGTGCACTTTAAGCGAAATTGTCACACAACCGGCGAAAGGGACTACTGCCATTCTGCCGACTCCCCTGAGCATCACACAAGCGCGCGGATATGTACGCAGTCATACGCACAGGCACACATTCACACAGGAGTGTACAGCAGCCCTAAATTAGTTTATCGTTAGGGCTTAAAAAAATTGGTTCAGGCATTCAGGCTGTAGACTGAAATACCGGTCAGACAGATCTTGGAGATTTAGTATATGTGATTCATGTGACCGCACTTGTGCCGCTGGTCTAGCCTGGTCTAGCTGGCCGCGCTAGACACTGGGCTACAGGCACTTAATTGTTATTCACTTTCACTCAAACGTCGGATAAAACAAATTAGGGGTTTTGAAAAACGCAATGACGCTCTCTTACCTGTGTAAAATTCCATTTCTGCATTCCCACAGGGCCCTCTGGCCGTCGTACCGGTGCTTCTTGCTGGCCATCAACCGACTGCCATCGCATTCGCCTTCAAGGATGCGTCAATAGTTGCCGCAACGGAGGACGGCTACCTGCAGCTGTGGATCTACTGGCAATCTCGGGTGCACTGCAACTGCAGAGACAGTCAGAGCGTTCAAATCAGAATCTGCACTGATCTGATGAGACAAACTAGCTCGTAAAAGCAATTCATTGCGCCTCAGCAGGTGTGCAAACTGTCCCGACATTGATGTTTTTGAATACACATGTAATAAGCACGTCTTAACACTTTCGTTTTCAATTTCTTGAAAGCTGTGTTATGCTCAGGTTTATGTTCAAAACAAATACTTCCGATTGCGACTGTTTAATCTGATGACAGAATACTCGGTTGAGTGGTCCGAAGGGCGTAGCTTGGTTGGGTGTTAAACCAGTGTGGCGTGCTCTTGTGCAATCCAAGGGGGGTGGGCTGTGCCTAGGTCAGGTGCCGGTTTGGGGCCTTTATTTAGCGCGGGCGGGCGGCCTCTTGCCCGCCAAGTGTGTATCGATTTTTTGCCATGGTTGACCACGAGAAACCATGCACCTGAGCAAGGTGGCTCTGCAAGCCTTGTGTGCCCACGCCAGCGTAAGCAGTCACGGCAATAAAGCTGACCCATGGTCAGCTCCTTGCTCGCGGCCCCCGACCAGTCGTGGACAGATTAGAAACTGCAGAACATGGAACAGTCTGAGCAAGAAGTTGATGCAGACGATAACATCAGTGCGGAGGCGGCTCGGGAGTCGGCGTGTGGGCCTGGACGAGGACATCGCGAAGGCGGAGGTGATCAGACTGTTGCAGCTACGCAAGGAAGCCGCCAGACTCAAGAGGGAGATCGGAGACCTATCAATCGCGGTGCGTATGCCATGTCTGCTGGCCTCAGTTGCTTTGCTGGAGTGTGGGATGAAGGATTAGACCAGGAAGATAATGGCAATGAGCTGCTTGATACATTGTTGTCACGGAACAGGGCCAATGAACGATGGAGTGTTCGGGCAGGCGCAAGGCTCTTCTGATTCGTGATTTCCTTGACAGCTTTGAGCAGGAAAAAGTGCTGGCTAAATGACTCTGGTGGCCTAATCACTTACAAGACAGAAAACCTAATCTGGATAGATCACAGCAGCGCAGCATATGATTGGCAATTGCAGGCTGATGATGCAAATTATCAAGGATGGTGCCCTGGTGACTAGTAGAAATGGAACTGCCGACACGACTGATTTGATGAATTATCTACACTACTCAATACAGATTGGCGAGCTGTTTGACGCGGCTTCGGCCAAGCGCAGGTGAACCGTTTTAACGAGAACTACCGCACAATAGGCAAGCTCAAACTGGTATGCGATGGGCAAGGAGTCTTTCCAACTCGTTGCTAAGCACTCAATCAGAACTGGAACTCCGATCCGGCCAGACGGGGAAGATATCTGCTTGCACTTTAATCGCCGGGGGTGCTTCCGGTCAAGCTGAAAATTCTGGCATGTCTGCCGTATCTGTTTTGAGGCCCACCCTGAGGCCATCCATTCGACAAAATACTGAACTCTGCGATGCTCTGGTTTAATCCTAAATTTGTGCTTAATGCTTTAAACTTTAACAATCCTGTCGTTGGCAGTGCAGGAGTAGCCTGTGTCCCTGCTCGTGGGATTCTGAACTTGAAAATGACCCTTGATAGGAATTTGATCCTAGACGGCATCGCAAATGGTTTTCGTATTACTGATGGCAAAGAGCATTGTGAACTTTTAATGCCAATTATATGTCTACTGCTGCATGTCTACCGCGCTGTTGAGCTGCAAATTAAGGAAGAGATTGAGAATGGCAGGTACGTGGTGGTCAGCCTACGATGTTCAGCCCTCTGGGAGCTATTCCAAAGGATAATGGTAAGGTTCGCCCTATTCACGACTGCAGCACGCCTCTCGGCTACTCGGTCAGTGACAGTTATACGAAGAAGCTGAGCCCCAGGTTTGAGTCCGACAAGAAGGTTGCAGCCTCTATCAGCAAGGGCTGGTTCATGGCAAAGCTTTATTTGTCGCATCGCACAGAAGTGTGGCGATTCATCCGGATGATTACCAGGCGACTGGCATTGGTTGGCGCTTTAAAGGCAACCGTAATCTGACATGGCTAGTCTGATTTTCTGGTTGTGGCCGAGAGCGAGGAAGCAGTATAAGTATAGCAGAGCACAAAGGCATTCTTTTTACGTTCTGCTCACAATAAAAGGTTCTCGAGCTACCCTCAGTTTCTCTTAGGCCATACGAATGTCTATCTTAGTGCTATAGGAGTAAGCTATGCTTTGTAGAGAGCATTTAGATCCTGCTTTACAACAATTTTGTTGACCACGCGGAGGGCGCATAGCTTAATTGAGGCTGTCTGTACGCATTAGAGAAAAATGGTTCGAAATTTGCACAATGAATGTACAGTCTTCAACTATCAGAAGTTTGCACTGACTGGCCTATCCTGCGCATCCAGGTGTGTCTCTCTGGTCCGCCTCACTCGTTGGCTCTCTGCCCCTCTGTCAACAACCGCATAAGTAGCGCATGAAGCAGAACTTCCAAATGAGCCCGAAGCATCTGCAACAGTCTGCCAAAGCAACAGCTAGCTCGTAATCAGCGGAAAAGAAAGTAGCTCGATAACGATGTCTGATGCGTGTACATCATCGAATTTGGAAGCTGGAATTGGTGAGCTGCAAATAACCGATGAGGAGCATGCGGAGTTTGTGCAGCATCTTTACACCAAGCAACCAAAGCGCCTGGAACAGTCCGGCAAAGCAGCCGAGCGACTGAGGCAGCCGGCGCGGCCCCGGTCGGGAGTTTCCGTTTCGGGCGCGCTGCAACCCAGCCAGCTGGTGCAGCAGCAGCAGCAGCAGCAGCAGCATGTTTCAAGCCCGGTAACACCACAAGGGCGAGGCATGCATTCGCCCTACCAACAGTGGGAAGGAGCTGTTCAGCAGCAGCAGCAGCAGCTAATTCAGCGTACGCAACCGCAGGCGCAAGGCTTCGACGACACGGGCGAAGGTTTTGAAAGCCTGCTGGAGCTGTTGAACGGACCTACGGATCCGGGACCACCGAGCGGAGGCGCCTGCATGCCAGGTAGCAGGGCGGACATCATCATCAACGCTCCAATGATGGTCCCCGCGCAGCCGCCACCACCACCGCCGCCACCGCCGCCGCCGGCACCGCCGGCTGCCGAGTCCCGCTCTGGTCCGAGCAAGGCGCCAGTGTCTGAGCAAACGCGCCTGGCACTAATTAAAAAGCTCAATCCCCAATCTATTCTTGTTGATGAGAATTTCAATAGGTAAGTCTTGCGTTTTTAGCACACTGGTTTTGTTTTGTCAGTAGATTTAGTCGGTTATACAGAAGTCCTAAGGAATATCCGTAAGAATATTAACCTAGCTTGTATCATCTCATACCAAGCTTCTGGTTGCTCAGAAGCAGCTCGAAATATGATAGCAGCTATTTACTCGAATGATACTGATGCTTACCCGGCCCAATTAATGTACACGCATTTCTACTGCACGCGGCCTGCAGCAGACTGAAGATGTTGCTGAAAATAGCGTCCTCGCGTTTAGTCTCCCAGCTATATGTAGATTATTGATGTGGCAAAGTAAGCAAAATTTATTACTGACCCATGAAATCAGATAATGGTTTCCAGCACACGATAGCAATCTCATAAACCTGTGTAAACACCTGCTCGCACTGCAGTCAGCTTCACACGGCCGTACTGCAAAGTCAACCACGTGAGGCAGTCGACTTTCTGCTTTGCAACCTCAAAAGGCAGAAGAAGCTGCTACCAATAATCAACATGGTTAATATCTGTGGGCACGTGAGTTGAGAGGCGCTTTGTTTAAAATTGTTGGGCTATTCATTTTTAAAAATTACAAAATTCACAAAGAGTTTTTTATGGGAAATTAAGTATTTTTCTTTCATTCGTTGCCTCCTAACGATAAAGGAACTTGTTGCTAGTCTGTATAGTAAAGATCAATGCACTTGACAGCGCTACTGGTATAAGTACTTTTCTTTACAACGTGTTCTTAGAGATTGAACTTGGTCGCACTAACGTTGCTGTGGAAACTAGCAACTGCTGCCTTCAAACTTTCAATCGCTTTTTCTCCTCTGTTCTGCAGACGCCGCTTTCGCTGTGCCTGAAGATGCGCCGCGCTGACCTGCTGTCGCTTCTCATCGACTTTGATGCGGGACCGACTCAGCTGTGCTGCTGCGTTAGCGAGCGCACGAATCACTTTCACTACGCGTTTGCGAAGTGTCTGGACACCACCGCTGCCATTCAGATGGTGCAATGCTTGATCAGCTGCGTGGCCGAGAAGCACCAGTCCGACCTCATTGGTCTTCATGCCAAGGACCGCTTTAGGAAGACGCCACTGGATTACCTGAACCACCGCATCTCCCAGCTGAGCGCCACCCAGCAGGAGCCGGACTCAGCTGAGCTGCTCGCTTCGATGCAGTGGCTGAAGAACAGCATCTGCCGAATGTTGCCTCGAGTTGAAGCTGGACTCGACCATTAGCTTCTGATTGGTGCCCGATATGCTCATGATTAGAACTCAACGCTGCCCTAGGGCTGAGCTTCTTCACAGAGAACTTTTGTCATAAACATTGCACCGACACTTTTTCTCACTGTTAATACTGTTCGAAATTCATTAGATATTTATGCAACTTGTTCATCCGTTTTTATCAACTACTCGAGTATCTTTTCTCTTAAAAGGCGTTTCTATTTCTGATAATCATTACACCATCATATAAGGAAATATTTGTACATATTTTACAATAGGCAGCACACGGATGCCGCAGTAAGCCTTTTTATCACTACAATGGAGACTAATAATATTTTTTAACGACAGCGTTGACAGATTTCCCAAAAATGCTCTAAAAATACTAATTAGTGTGATAATTTTAATAACATCCTCGTACTTAGCGCTGTTATCCGCCTTAAATATATTTAAAAGTTTAATATTCCGCTCGTAAATAATGATAATTACGGCTGGTAACTTTTCAATACTATATTGCGCAAATGGGGAAGGCTGGCACACATGTCTCTCTATCTGTCTGTCTGTCTGTCTGTCTGTCTGTCTGTCTGTCTGTCTGTCTGTCTGTCTGTCTGTCTGTCTGTCTGTCTGTCTGTCTGTCTGTCTGTCTGTCTGTCTGTCTGTCTGTCTGTCTGTCTGTCTGTCTGTCTGTCTGTCTGTCTGTCTGTCTGTCTGCCTGTGGATGCTCTATCGAATGAAATATTAAAAGCTCAACGCGGATATTTTGACTATAATTAAATTTTCTAACAGTATCAGGAATGTTGAAACTTCTATTGTGTAGCGCATGGTGTACAATTTTCACTTCTTTTGCACACCTGGCAATGTACACCCATGTGTTTCTGCCCCAGAACAACAATATGCTGTATATAAATGTATAAAAAATTAAGGCTCGTAAATACAAGGCCGACCAGTTTGGTGCTTCATGCATCTTTAATTCGTACAAAGCAATCTCATTCCCCAGAAACTCGGGTATAAAATGTCCAAAATAGAGTTGAATCATCTGGCGTCGGAGCATTGAGACTGGGAATCGAAAAGCAGAAAAGCTTTGATTAGCCTTTTTACTTCCAGGTGAAAGATGTCACACAGAAGTGACAGTAGGAGTCAATCGATTCAACCAACCTGCGGTCAAAGTCAAGTTCGCCGGGTTCCCTGAGAAGTTCACTGCGGTGGCAGGCGAGTCAGGCCAGCAGCAACCACCGCGTCATACAGCCGATGCAGAACTGGGGAGGCCCGACGCCAGGAAGCACCGGAAACGTACACTTCACCAACCGGAAACTCCGCCAACAAACCAGAATGTGCCGAAGAAATCTGCAGCACAAGTGAGGCAGCTAGCTGATGAGAATTTTAACTCGTAAGTCTAAGGAAAATTGAATTTTATCGTTTTATTATTTCTTAATTATGGTAGTTTACTGGAAGTTTAAAGGAATCAAAACGATAATGATGATTAATGTCGAATTTTTTTGACTAACCTAGTCTCTGCATTTAAATTTGCAGCATCTCTGTGAGAGCCAAACGAGAGTAAATAAAAAGTCGCGAAGTGAGTTTCCAATGCGCTGTTCACGCGATCTCTTTTTGAAAAGTGACCATCAAGTCTGCTGCAATAGTTTGGACGACTTCATAGCGAAACGTCCTGCCAACTTGACACGACGCTAGATGGAATCATTAGAACACATTTTCAAATTCGATGTCGCAACATACTACTTTAAACTTCTTAAGAAGTAGCAGCTAATATGCTATTTCAATAGTTGAAACTGCGTGTGCATCCGAGTAGAAAGCTCGTCCTTTATTTACGACCCGCACAGCCCTAACCCTGCACCTTGCACCTTGCACAGCCCTAATTTGCCGGAAAATGCGACGCAAATTTCGTGTATTCGAAGCAATGCAAACATTTGCAGCTTGCATACTAAAAAACTCAATCGGCAATCGGTAGTATCGTTGAGTACTGTGTAACAAACTAACATGGATGCTGCTAGAAATTGAGCATTATTGTGCACACTCGCAGCTTCATTTGTACTGCAGAGTGAATTCAGAGTAATGAATGCACTCCGCCTTGTGCTAGAAATTAAAAGAAATTGAATGTACACTCGGTTCTCTCTCTCTAACCCAGACCTACCCTCTGACAATCTACCCTCATAAACACTTAAAAGCAAGCCAAGGCAGCACTCGAATATACGAGCGTAGTGTTTATAAAGAAGTTGAATTAATTCGTCTGCGGCAAAGAAGGAAGCTGATACAAAATGTCTGACAATACTGTGGACTCTACAATTTCAAAGCTCGAGTCTGGAATTGGTGAGCTGCAAATTTCAGGCGAAGGCGGCGGCGCTGGACCAAGTGAAGAAACATACAAGGAAACAGTTTACTTCAAAGGCAAAGACGTTCCACAAAAGCGGTCGAGACAGTCGGCGCAGTCCACACCGCAGAGCGCTGGAGCCTCCGCGTCGGTGTCGCAGCAGTCCGGCAACCTGGTGCAGCAGGCGTTCTATCGCACCAGCACAGAGTACCAAGCCGCGCAATCTCCGGCGCTATCTCAGAGCTTCGATAGCCGGCTGGAGAGCTTCAACATTGAGGATTTACTCGATGGATCATTGAGCGACAGCTCCGCGGGAGCCACCAACCATGTCCCGCAGTCGCAAGCGCCAGCGCAGGCGGCAGCCTTACCAGAACAGTCAGCTGCAACTGCTGCCCCAGGGCCGTCAGCATCCAACAGAAATTTCATCTTATCAGCCGACACTCGCATGGCTCTGCTTAACAAGCTTAAGCGAACTCTCGCTGATGAGAAGCTTAATTCGTGAGTTCTCGGGGTAAAGAGTGTTTAGCGGCCAATCGACTCCTTAGACTGCTATCAATTTTAGTATATTTTTCTTCAAATGCTCGTAATAAGCCTCAAGAGTAGAAGCCATCGTTAATGTCTTACAGAAAACAACACGCAAGACAACTTGCAACAATTCACATTACAGACAGCTCCACAATGCCGTGTTGCAAAATAAGCCTAGAGAAGAATTTGAAAATTTGCTTTGCGATCTCAACTGCCGGGAGAATCTGGTGCCAATAATTAACTTGGTTAATGTTAATGGTCAGGTGAGTTCTCTGCTGCTACCTTGCATTCTGAACGTTTTTGCAATGCGTCATTAAGCAGTGTTACTCTTTGGTATCAAATTTGCAGACTCCGCTGTCACTGTGCCTGAAAATGCGCCGTTCCGACCTGATCCCGCTGCTGATCGACTTCGACGCCGCTCCCGCCCAGCTCTGCGGTCCTGCAAGCCACCGAACCAACCACTTCCACTACGCCTTCTCAAAGTGTTTGGACTCGGTTCCATCTGTCCAGATGGTGTGCAGCCTCATCAGCGGTGTGAGCGCGCGACATCAGTCAGACCTGCTGGGCCTCCTGGCCAAGGATCTGAATAACAGGGCGCCGCTGGACTACCTGAACAACATCATTTACAAGCTGAACGCCAGCCGTCAGGACGCCGCCTCAGTAGAGTTGCTGTCGCACATACAGGGGCTGAAGAGCCTCGTTTGCAGCGTGATGCCGCGGCTGGTTCCCGGGCCGCAGAACGGCTGAAAAAACTGCTGCATCAGCTCTGCTGTAATAAGCCAGCAGCACTTTTGTTTCTTTGCAGTGAATCAGTGTTCAACACGAGATCCTTAATACTTTGGCTATCTGATATTAATATTGAAAATCGTTTTATAAGCAATATAATTTACAGGAAAGGTACTAAAGTATATCAATCTAACAATTAAGTTTGAGTTATTGAATTTGTAAAATTGTACTGCCTACTCAAGGATTTAGTAATATTTATTATGCTAGAATACTAATGTACGGCTGCAGTCATTTTTTAATAGTCGCTTTCGGCTTTAGTACTGTTATTACTATAGTATCTGTCATTGACTCAGCGTTATTACATTATTCTGTATATCGACTATTATAAGAACTGTAACATGGCACTTAAAATTGTAATGATTATAATAGTCACCTTATTTCTTCCTGTAATTAATCATCGCTATTGAAATATATCTTATGTTAAATTCTGCTTTAAGCCTACTTAATTACCCGGTAATGCCGCTAGTAGCTTGGATTACTGAGCTGAGATTGTTCAAATCAATTTACAGTTAGTTCACGAAGACTTTCAATACTGATTTGAGCAGGATTGACCCGCGAAGCCACCAGTGGGTAATTTGAACCGGCCTCTCCTTGCAGACGTTTCAGGTTGAGCAAGATGCAAGCATTACTCCCCGAAGACTGACACACTAAATATAGGGTATGTTGCGCTGGTTGGATGAGGCATACTCAGGGCTGGTTACTCCTACCTTATTGGGGCCATCCATTTCACTGCACGAGGGTGCCCTGCTTGGTAATTCTATGCACACATAAGGAAGTTGGAACTTAGAAGATGCACTATTCCCATGAACCTTCGCTACATAGCGGGTGTTTAACAATCTGTTTGATTTTAAATTGACACTGCTGTGCAACGTTACGTAACGCACTTTACACCCAAAGAGGCCGGATTCGTTTCAAACAACAAAGTATTTTTAACAAAGTCCTTCTTTGAACTTTTCTGCCGCATAAAGAATGAGCTTATATCAATGTTCAATGTTATTATTTTAGTAACATACTAGCAATCTAGCGCCCCCCTTCGGGGTGGCCAATAAGCAAGGGACGAATCCTTTAAAATGAAAAAAAATTCTTAGGGAGGGGGGCTAGGAATCGATTTCTCATTTTAATTCCAGGCTTATGTACCAATAAAACATGTTTGTGCAGAATTTTATAACAGACATTGAAATTCAACCATACTTGCCTTCTTTCAGAGCTATTTCTACCAGTATGCTTCAGTACGCTACCAGTACCCGTGTAAGCCTTGACATGTCAGCAATCCCCCCCCCCACAAGCCTTAACATATCAACTCCCCCCTTGACATCTCAGCGATGCTCCCATAAGCCTTGAAATCTTAAAAAATCTGTCTACTTTCTAACCCTAACCCTAACCCTAATTTTTTTTGTCTTGGCGTTAAAAAGCTTTAATTAAAAAAACTCTACTCTCTAAAAATTCGAACCATCGTCCCTGCATTTAGCAGTTTAGTCTGTTTACCTCTAGGCTAGCTCTCATGAATTTTAGTCATTACCCCTAAATAGAAAATATTCCCAAGACAGCAAGCATCCCCCCAGTAGCAAGCATCCCCTAATACTCCTAGCAAGCATCCACCCAGATAGCAAGCATCTTGCAGATAGCAAGCATACCCCAAATAATGTAGAAGCATCCTTCCAGATAGCAAGCATCCTGCACATAGCAAGAATCCCTAAATAGCAAGCATCCCTGGATAGAAATAATCCTATACATGTAGCCAAGCTTATCAAGCGCAGTAATCCTTGGCTATCGAGTGCAGTAATCCTTGGTTTATTAATAGCAATAATCCATGGCTTATCGAGTGCAGTAATCCTTGGTTTATTAATAGCAATAATCCTTGGCTTATCGAGTGCAGTAATCCTTGGTTTATTAATAGCAATAATCCTTGGCTTATCGAGTGCAGTAATCCTTGGTTTATTAATAGCAATAATCCTTGGCTTATCGAGTGCAGTAATCCTTGGTTTATTAATAGCAATAATCCTTGGCTTATCGAGTGCAGTAATCCTTGGTTTATTAATAGCAATAATCCTTGGCTTATCGAGTGCAGCAATCCTTGGTTTATTAATAGCAATAATCCTTGGCTTATCGAGTGCAGCAATCCTTGGTTTATTAATAGCAATAATCCTTGGCTTATCGAGTGCAGCAATCCTTGGTTTATTAATAGCAATAATCCTTGGCTTATCGAGTGCAGCAATCCTTGGTTTATTAATAGCAATAATCCTTGGCTTATCGAGTGCAGTAATCCTTGGTTTATTAATAGCAATAATCCTTGGCTTATCGAGTGCAGTAATCCTTGGTTTATTAATAGCAATAATCCATGGCTTATCGAGTGCAGTAATCCTTGGTTTGCCAAGAGCAATAGTCCTTGGTTTATTGAGTGCAGTAATCCTTGGTTTATTAATAGCAATAATCCTTGGCTTATCGAGTGCAGTAATCCTTGGTTTGCCAAGAGCAATAGTCCTTGGTTTATTGAGTGCAGTAATCCTTGGTTTATTAATAGCAATAATCCTTGGCTTATCGAGTGCAGTAATCCTTGGTTTATTAATAGCAATAATCCTTGGCTTATCGAGTGCAGTAATCCTTGGTTTATTAATAGCAATAATCCTTGGCTTATCGAGTGCAGTAATCCTTGGTTTGCCAAGAGCAATAGTCCTTGGTTTATTGAGTGCAGTAATCCTTGGTTTATTAATAGCAATAATCCTTGGCTTATCGAGTGCAGTAATCCTTGGTTTATTAATAGCAATAATCCTTGGCTTATCGAGTGCAGTAATCCTTGGTTTATTAATAGCAATAATCCTTGGCTTATCGAGTGCAGTAATCCTTGGTTTATTAATAGCAATAATCCTTGGCTTATCGAGTGCAGTAATCCTTGGTTTATTAATAGCAATAATCCTTGGTTATCGAGTGCAGCAATCCTTGGTTTATTAATAGCAATAATCCTTGGCTTATCGAGTGCAGCAATCCTTGGTTTATTAATAGCAATAATCCTTGGCTTATCGAGTGCAGCAATCCTTGGTTTATTAATAGCAATAATCCTTGGCTTATCGAGTGCAGCAATCCTTGGTTTATTAATAGCAATAATCCTTGGCTTATCGAGTGCAGTAATCCTTGGTTTATTAATAGCAATAATCCTTGGCTTATCGAGTGCAGTAATCCTTGGTTTATTAATAGCAATAATCCATGGCTTATCGAGTGCAGTAATCCTTGGTTTGCCAAGAGCAATAGTCCTTGGTTTATTGAGTGCAGTAATCCTTGGTTTATTAATAGCAATAATCCTTGGCTTATCGAGTGCAGTAATCCTTGGTTTGCCAAGAGCAATAGTCCTTGGTTTATTGAGTGCAGTAATCCTTGGTTTATTAATAGCAATAATCCTTGGCTTATCGAGTGCAGTAATCCTTGGTTTATTAATAGCAATAATCCTTGGCTTATCGAGTGCAGTAATCCTTGGTTTGCCAAGAGCAATAGTCCTTGGTTTATTGAGTGCAGTAATCCTTGGTTTATTAATAGCAATAATCCTTGGCTTATCGAGTGCAGTAATCCTTGGTTTATTAATAGCAATAATCCTTGGCTTATCGAGTGCAGTAATCCTTGGTTTATTAATAGCAATAGTCCTTGGTTTATCGAGTGCAGTAATCCTTGGTTTGCCAAGAGCAATAATCCTTGGCTTATCGAGTGCAGTAATCCTTGGTTTATTAATAGCAATAATCCTTGGCTTATCGAGTGCAGTAATCCTTGGTTTATTAATAGCAATAATCCTTGGCTTATCGAGTGCAGTAATCCTTGGTTTATTAATAGCAATAATCCTTGGCTTATCGAGTGCAGTAATCCTTGGTTTATTAATAGCAATAATCCATGGCTTATCGAGTGCAGTAATCCTTGGTTTGCCAAGAGCAATAGTCCTTGGCTTATCGAGTGCAGTAATCCTTGGTTTGCCAAGAGCAATAGTCCTTGGTTTATTGAGTGCAGTAATCCTTGGTTTATTAATAGCAATAGTCCTTGGTTTATTGAGTGCAGTAATCCTTGGTTTATTAATAGCAATAATCCTTGGCTTATCGAGTGCAGTATTCCTTGGTTTGCCAAGAGCAATAATCCTTGGTTTATCAAGTGCAATAATCCTTGGTTTATCAAGTGCAATAATCCTTGGTTTATCGAGTGCAGTAATCCTTGGTTTGCCAAGAGCAATAATCCTAAGTTTATCGAGTGCAGTAATCCTTAGTTTTCCAAGTGCAGTAATCCTTGGTTTATTAAGAGCAATAATCCTTGGCTTATCGAGTGCAGTAATCCTTGGTTTGCCAAGAGCAATAATCCTTGGCTTATCGAGTGCAGTATTCCTTGGTTTGCCAAGAGCAATAATCCTTAGCTTATCGAGTGCAGTAATCTAAGTGTTTTTATTTAGTCCTTTAATAAAAGCTTTTAATAAAAAATTTTACACTACTACTTTTAAACTACTTAGATTCGAACCCAGGTCGCTGCATTAGCAGTCTGGTCTGCTCAGCTCTAGGCTAGCTCTCATTGAAGTTATCAGTGAATTTGTACCACTTATATAATTCAACACTCACACCAAGTCAGGTAGAGTAAAAAGTCACGCGAAGCAGTTATGACATAATCAATTTCTTAGGCAAGTCAGTACCAGTGTCTATGAAAGCTAACAATATGGTTACGTAATATAAATTCAGTACTGCACTATACTTTCACACTCAAAGCTGTGACGCAATTCAATTGAGTGTCAAATTCAGCCAGTACACAGACGATAAATAAAGTGTATTGTGATGCAATCTATTTCAGAATCAGAATTCAACCAGTCAGTTTTTTCTCTAGCATTTTTACAGTGCGTTTCAAGTCGAAATAGCTGCTTGACCTTTGCAAAAAAGCATGTTTTTCGAATATTTAATCCCTTTAGCATCGAGCAATTTCTTAGCCACGATGCATGTACCGTCACGGAAAATTTTCTGATCGAATGGTGCAAGTTCGAATAAAATCGGTTGAGCCGTTTTTGCTAAAATCGATCACACACATACCAACAGACCATTTTTAGTATATGGATTCATAATCATCATAACTACTTGTGCACGCCGAAAGTGCTGATTTTTATGTTTTATGATATTATTTGAGGTGAGCTAATTAACAAAATAAAGAAAAGTACGAAAAGCTGGCGAATAATTATATTTTTCGAAGTAACGATAGTGAAAATCTCATATCTTAAACTTTAGGGCAAGTTGCATTCTGGCTTGTGTAATGACCTAGATGAATTTTTCCAGAAGTTTCCAACACGTCTCCATCCTTGCTCATTGAGGGAATCACTGAAGTGCTGTTGCTCATAGGGAGAGGGGGTTTGAAGATGCCAAGCGTCAAGGGCAGTCAGAGTTAAGCTATGGCTTAAAGGGAGACTTTGATGCCAAAGCTCAAAAGGGGTGCTCATATATTAGGCTAGATAGTTGGCTTTTAGGGCTGATGCTTTTTGCTCTGAACATTTTTTTTCTTATCAAGAACTACAAAAGTGACAGCACAAGGTCAAAAGCTACATGTAGATTTAAAAAAATACTCCTTTCTTTATTGCCTCCCTAACAGTAGGTGCGCAGGTTGGTACTATTTTCTTTAAAAGCGAAAGATTTTTATCAGAATTCAAACTTCGTCAACATTTCAGTGGTTTTCTCGGCTAAGAATGTTTTTGCAGAACAACACTGTACATCACGAGCGCAAATATTTCGATCTTAGTTTAAACTGTTGCTGCATAAGTTCATGCCTCTTTCATCATCTTTCCTACCCGCGGAGTTTGTCAAAACTGAAATAAAAGATTTATCATAGATAAAGTGTGGTTCGTCTGGTATTAAATTTGAAGCAAAGATTTTATTCTTACCAGAGAACATTCGCCCCACAGAACATACGGCCCATAGAACATACGGCCCATAGAACATACGGCCCATAGAACACACGGCCCATAGAACATACGCCCCATAGAACATACGCCCCATAGAACATACAGCCCATAGAACATACGGCCCATAGAATATACGGCCCATAGAACATACGGCCCATAGAACACACGGCCCATAGAACTTACGGCCCATAGAACATACGGCCCATAGAACATACGGCCCATACAACATTCGCCCCACAGAACATGCGGCCCATAGAACATACGGCCCATAGAACACACGGCCCATAGAACATACGCCCCATAGAACATACGGCCCATAGAACATACGGCCCATACAACATTCGCCCCACAGAACATACGGCCCATAGAACATACGGCCCATAGAACACACGGCCCATAGAACATACGCCCCAAAGAACATACGCCCCATAGAACATACGGCCCATAGAACATACGGCCCATAGAACATACGGCTCATAGAACATACGCCCCATAGAACATACGGCCCATAGAACATACGCCCCATAGAACATACGGCCCATAGAACATACGCCCCATAGAACATACGGCCCATAGAACATACGGCCCATAGAACTTATGCCCCACAGATAAAAGTGCTACAAAACGTAATCAGACAGGTATAGCATAGAAAACTTACACTGACCATGTCAGATAAGGCAGTGGACGATCCAACGTCAATACTAGAAACTGGACATGCTATAGACGAAAGGCCAACTTCAAATGAAGACAACCCCATCGAAGAGGAAGAAATCCTGTCAAAAGGTAAGCAGGATCCAAAGCAGCGAGAAAGAAAGCAGAGGAGCTCAACTGGCTGTTCGCAGCTATGCAGGCTGGCTGGACAGCTTCAGCTTCGGGCTTGCAGCAGCACGCGCAGCCGAACTACGAGTACACCTCGAACCTGAGTAACCCAGTGAGCTGCCGCTACGGTGGCATGACAGCGCAAATCTTGCAACGGAGTGGAGAGGATCGGCAGCAACAGGTGCGGTTGCAGCATTTCAGGGTGTCAACTAGGGGAGCTTGCAGTCTGTTACGTTTTGAATAACGCGAAGGCGGTAAAACTTTTGGGAAGTTAGAAGTTGAAGTGTCTTAGCGGCAAGTTTTTAGCAAGTTTTTAGCCCTTGCGGTGGTACAATCCGCAATCCTTTGAATACAACAGCATTCTGAATCGTATATTCCAACTTTCCTTTCGAGTACGGCAGCATAGTCTTGGGTAGGTACTCCGGCCATCCATTCTGAATATAATGCTTTAGTGTCCGAAGGTTGTGGTCGTTAGACGTAGCAATGCGATGCAATAAATCATCAGAGTTCGCAAAACTGTCCAACGCATTGATCGACAATAAGTTCACAGATTCATTGGGCAGTAATTCACCACTCGGAAGTCGCGAAAGCGTATCGGCAGCAAACATTGTACTACCTTTGGCGTATTCAATGCTGTATTCATATGCTCGCAGAATGAGAGACCAGCGTTGCAATCTGGCTGAAACACGTTCAGACGATTTGCTGTGATTGAAGATGAACTGTAGCGGTCTGTGATCTGATAAAATAGTGAATCTTCTTCCAGCTAAAAACTGATGGAAATACTTCACTCCTTCCACGATTGCCAATGCTTCTCTTTCAATGTTAGCGTAATTGCACTCTGCGGGCGTGAGCACTCTGCTTCCGAGCCAGACAATCTGCATCTGTTCTCTGTCATGAGAGAGCACGAATCCTAGTCCCTTTTTAGATGCATCACAGGTCAAGAATAATGGTTTTGACAGATCGTACGCAGTGATTGCTCCTTGGCGGATGCTTTGCTTTAGTCTCCCGATGGCCTTTGATAGTTCGTTGTTCCAGTACCAATGCTGTCCCTTCTTCAGCAACGAGTACAGCGGTCGAGCAATGATGGAGAAATTTCTGCAGAATAAGCCATAGTGGCGAAGAGTGCACAAGACGCTTCTCAATTGGTCTTTGTCAGCGGGTTCTGGCATGTTGTCCCACGACTTTAATCTGGCAGGATCTGGTTCGAGCCTTCCGTTGTGGAGAATGAAACCAAGAAACTTGACCTTTTGTTGACACTCCTGAGACTTGCGCGTGTTAATCTTGAACCCATGGTCGGCTAAGCGTTGCTTTACCATGTTCAGCACCTGCATGTGTTGCTGTTGGTCACCGGATGTTCCGATTAATATGTCATCTTGATATGACGCTGTACATTCTATGTCTCTTAGTACGTCGTCCATGACCTCTTGGAAAATAAGAGGCGCTGCAGAGATTCCGAATTGGAGGTTCCTGAATGCAAAATAACCCATATGAGTCGTATGTTCTAGTCTAATTTTACACGTAAAAACACGTAAGTCCGAGTCTAATTTTATGCTGCGTTGTTGTTCCTGTTTAAAACTTCGTTGGATTGTCAAAATTGAGTTGCTTCAATAGGTTTATATCTTTTCCTTTAATTCTTTTTTTTCATTTCAGACCGCTTCACATCGCATTGTTGCAAAAGCAGTCAAGACACTCAATAGAAAATCTGCTTTGTGAATTGATATGGCGTGAAAACCTGATGCCCACAGTGAATCTGGTCAATGTGCTTGGGCAAGTGAGTTCCCTTCCTGTTCTTATTAAAACTGCCGAGCATTCAAGAAGCTTATTTCAACCCGCTTTTACGGTAAATAAGCAAAAGAAGAAAAGGAATTAGTTTGTCTTCAGGGAATTAAAGGCAATGAAAAATTAAATTTTGCAGACGCCTTTGTTTTTGTGCCTGCAAATGCGTCGGGCCGACTTAATCTCGTTGCTAATCGACTTTGATGCAGCGCCTACTCAACTCTGTCTCTGCTCGAGCGAGCGGTTAAACCACTTGCATTATGCCTTGTCGGACTGTCTGGAATAAGCGGCTTCTATCCATATGGTTCAAGGGCTCATTGACAGCGTGAAGAGGCGGAATGACTCCGATCTCATACCGGTAGGCCTAGTTGCCAGGACCGGTGGACTACCTGAGCCACCGCATCGCTCAGCTGAGGGCGAGCCAGCAGAATCCGGCATCCCTGGAGCTTACAGCTGGGGGAATTGCTGAGACATCGAGGCAAATGGGAGGAATTGCTGGGATGTCAAGGCTTATAGGGAAAAGCTCAGACTTCAAGGCTTAGTGGGAAAATTTCTAAGATGTCATGGCTTATTGGGGGAATTGCTAAGACGTCGAGGCTTACGGGGAGAATTGCTGAGATGTTAAGGCCTACGGGGGGAATTGCTGGGATGTCAAGGCTTAAGGGGGATTGTTGAGATGCCAAGGCTTACTGGAAGCATGGATCTATTCTTTAATATTTTAGCAACATTTTCATTTCCTTTTTGCTCTCCCCAGACGGGCTGGATTGCTAGTCAGAGCTAAATTTGATAAAAAAAGAATTAAATTCTTATTTGAATCCTTTATTTACGCCTCCTCCAGGAAATTAGAAAAAACACTAGTCGCAGGTCTCTGGTTTGGACCTCAACAAATCGTCTTGTTCCTGCTTTCTATTGCTATTTAGAAGAAAATACCAACAACTGGAAATACAAATTAAAGTTCAATAAATTAAGTTCAAAGTGACTGCTGAGCTTGTTGTTTTGGACTTTTACTTTAAGTTAATATTTGAGTACACTTTTATTCCACACTGTACATTCTGCTCTGAGCCCGTGCAGCGTTCGTAGGTTTGATACTTTCGGACCGACTTTAGATTTTTGTCATCATTTGTGTACTTGACTAATTTATCTACTTATGCCTTGCTGATTAATTCCCTTAAATATTGTGTCCAACTTTAACACCCGAAATCTTCAATAATGTTAAATATTTAAGAATTGTTATTCTCGACTAAAGAAATTGGTTGGACTAAATTAAATTGGTTACACGACCTGCTGTTGTGGACGGCGCAGGGCCCGCGGAGGCCAAGGGCGAACGATGCGCGATCGACTCCCCCCGTTCTGGCCCTGACTGGGGGAACTGACTTCTTTAGGAGTGCGGCCCACGGGGTGCGTTCTTACACCTCCCCATTCTGTGGCCTCTCGTCGTGCATCTTTTGTTGTTGTTGTATTCAATTATTTTCTTTAGTTCTCTTTGTGAACACCAGTTGCAGTCTTTCACTTAGCAAATGAGAAACGCTCGTATCAACATTCGATATTTTCGTAGCGTCAGCATGCGGATCTCCCCAGAGTTTCATGGATATTTTATGGCCGGCGAAGGAAGTCGGCAATAAAAGTTCGATCGAGTTGCAAGCAGCGCACAGTCGAAGTTGGAATATTCCCAGCTTTAGAAATGAAATTTTGCGTTTTAAACCCATTGAACCAGAATCATGCGATAGGATCGCATTATGCAATCGTAAAAATATCAATCTGAGACGAAAAACTAGTCAGTCAGGCTTTATAAAATTCTAAGAGCAAGAAAGACGAGTAATGCAAGGCGGATAAGAGGGGTACTAAAGAAAGCGATAGAAAGCAGAAGACAGAAGGAATTGCTGGGGAAAGGAGTTGGATAGTACACACACGCCTGCAGTGAGCTGCTGGGATCCCCCGAGCCGCGATTGGCTGAGGCCTTCACTTCCTCGCCGATCATCGGGCGTCCGGCTCTCACGCCTTTCCAGCTCCTCTCCTCGGGCTTCTCTCAACGATAACTCGGGTAAGGAAGACAGGCGGGGATGGTGGGGATAAATTTCCCCTTTTTTAGTTTCTTTGCCTGGCAAAGTCTGACTTCCTTGCTGCGGCTGAGCGTGCCTCATCGAATACGTCCCGGACCTGGAATTGGCAAATTTAGAAAGAAAATAAGGCATGATCCCGTCTGATAATCTCCTTACAGACTGATATTGTTAACCTTCAAGCCCAGTGTAATTTGCTATTTGTAACAAATCCTACGGATATTCCTGCTTCAAACAACAGCTTCACAATGCGATCTTCATCCGGAGATTCTGGTGCCAGCGGCGGCGGCAACAGCGGCGGTGGCAGCGCCGGCAGCAACCCAATTTGCAAGCTGTTCCAGCTGAGACGACAGACTGGAAGCGCAGGCCAGGAGCAGCTCTGGAGGGTGATCGACGCTGTCCGACATGACGATGGCAAGGTGAGGCAGAGTGGGCGGGGGGTGCCGTAGCTCTGATGTGCCAGCGGCCCAGGCTCGACTTGGGCCTGCTCGTGCAATAACGCCCTTGAGGGCCAACCCCCAAGGCACAGTGAAGTGTACATGCCTAACGATAAATGAGTCAGGGCCGCTGTACACTCCTGTGTGAGTGTGTGCCTGTGCGAATGACTGCCGACGGGATGTGCAGCAATGCCTCTCGCAGGTTGAGTGACATGCAGCCCCTGCCTCCAACTTAGAAAGTGGTCAAAGTGGGCAAAATGTAGAACTGTATCGAGACTTATTTCCCCGTGGCTTTGAAAATGGAATTCTAGAATTGATGAAGCATAAAAAAGGATGCTAGAAGCCTAGACTAGTGTCTACAATAGCCTTCAAGCTCTCAAGTTGCGTGTACAAACATGTAGGCAAGCAGGGAGGTACATTAAAAGTCTCCCTGCTTTTAAAATCTCCATTTAATTGAAAATGGTATGTGGACTAAAAGGCAATGAAGAAATAATTCTAGGGCATGGCAAAATCAATGCTTCACTAAATTGAAAATAAAATTTTACTCGTGGCACAGTAGCCAACTGATGCATTTAAATTTCCAGCTGAACCGAATTGAAATTAGATTGAATCCAATCCACCGGATGAAAAGCTAACGCAGCGATTTCAGTCGAGTGGGCATCAACAGAATTTCTTCTACCCTCTTCTTTCATTTATTTCGCAATGCTACTGCCGCCTTGGTTGCCTGGGCTTCAAAATGCTGGTCGCTTGAAGGACAAGCTCCTTCTCCCTCGCCTCCCTATCCACTATATTTGCTGACTCCTCCCCTGGGGATTACTCGACCTCATTAATTTTCGTCGAATCGGTAAAATGTGACCGACCCAGACGGTTCCCTGAGCAGTGCAACAGCCCAACAACAACACTTTTGCTAGCCTCGAGAGAGTCACAAACTCCGTGTGCTCAATGAAACTACATAGCTGGTCCGAGAAACAAGGAAAACTAGCTTGAAAATACGCATTGAGTCATTTAAAACGAGGTCATAAAGCTTGAACGTGACACAATTACTAAGCTACAAGCTTGCTTATTAAACCCGTGATCTAAAGCCCAAGCCTTCTGCCGCAGGTTGACCCTAATCGAACTAATAGCACGCTACAAGGTCACGCATGTATAAACTAAAAGTTGCGTCACAGACTTCACCGTAGTTGCTCGTCGCGAACGCTTGCCGACAGGAACAGGGTCAGTAGAGTGCCTGCAGCGTCAGCAGCAGTAGGACTCGGCTCGGTTGATGTGGCCGGCCCTCTGGCACAAAATATGCATTATTAATAAGGTCCAGCGACTCACTACTCCTATCGCTGCACTTTTCAACCGGCACAGACGCAAGTTGACTGATTCGGGTGATTCGGCTGGTTTCAGACTGCCATTCAATTAATCATATTTGCCCATTTGCTACAATCTGCCTGTCTGCTTTAAAATTTGAGTAAACAAGACTGCAGATGATAAAAGGGATATTTGCGACAGTTTTCAAGAGTAGCACACGCCATCTTGCGACTTCTCCTGCGTTGTGACACGATGATTGTCGGTTGCTTGGTTCACCTCGAGCGCGTGACGCGGCATGAAAACTACAGTTATATAAATAGCTGACTGGAATAAAAGACAGTCCTCTCCTCCTAGTGTTGACTTCTTTCAGCCAAATAAAAATCGTGAAATATCAGCAGATTCAGGTGTTCGATATGGGCTCTTTGGATTTATGAGTTGGAGAACTCGGAGTTTTTCACCGGGTAATTCACGAAGGCTGAAAGATGCGGGTGGAGGCTGCGCTTGCCCTTCAAATCAAGAATGACTTAAGAACGCAGGACATTGCACTGAAGTTTAAAATCGAAGCTGCATTTGCAGTCGCACATTTAAAAAAAGTGTTTTCTTTTCTTAGATTCATTTTTGCCTTTTTTCAGAAAGTCCACGGGAACCTTTCAATCATATTCAACCCATGGGGCCGTATGCAGAAAGCTCTGTCTAGGGTAGTCCGGTCTTGAAAAGCTAGTCTGGACTTGGATTTGGTATGCAGAAACACAAAGTTAGACCGGTCTACTATAGACAGAACTAGGCTAGCTAGACCATAGACTATAGACTGAACTAACCAAGTCCGGACTAGCTAGTCTGGACTAAGCTTTCTGCATACCGCCCCATGTCTCTACTGTCGTTTATGGTCAAAAAACCGCCCATAGTCTATGGTACAGGCGCATTGAACTTGAATTTAAGATACACAGCAGTTAAATTCAGACAAGTCATACAACGGTTTGCACGGTTTTGACCATAGACAATTGTCGAAGCATGGCTTGAATGTGATTGGCCGTGTCTAAAATGGAATTCTCACTTCTTGAATAAAATGAAAAATGCTATCGTAGTAGAGAAGTAAATCACCAGGTAATATGAGCTAATACTACAGAATAAAGCCAACTGAAAGCTGGAAACAGGCAATAAGTTTTTCAATTCTGATTGATCAATTCGGGGTGCGTTCGCCAAGGGACATCAGATGAGTCCCGGGAGGCCGCCGAGGCAGTGAAGCCCGAGCCCTTCCGGCCCATTTCACTGGGCGGAGCGGAGGCGGCCATGCAGGGCTCAGTGGGCTGGAAAAGAGGGCAGCGGAGGAACCAGACAGGGTGAATAGAGACCTTGGCGGATCCACTTTCGGCTCCGGGTGCCCGGGGCGAGGGCTAATGAAATTCCTGAAGGCGCGTATCAGCCGTGTCAGGCTGCCGCGGTACGAGCTCTGTTATCCAACGTACCCCCATCCCCGCGTCCGTAATGAGACCAGCGCGTCCCAGTCGCAGGACCCAATCTTTTCCCCTGCCTTATTGCTATTTCTCCTCACTAGGGGAAGTTCGAGTTCTTTCCGCTGCGTTCATGCAGAGGTGCTTTGTCATTCTTGAATAGAGAAACTGCTGCGTCCTCACAGGAGTCTGCGCTGCGCCGTTCCACAGGCTGGTCGGGTGCATGGACCGCCAAGAAATGTCCGAATTAGGTAAAAATATCAACTTGTGAATCAGCTTCTTCATTATCCATTATTTCTAATTCTGCCTCTGATTCATTCAAGATAAATTCAGCTAAAGAGTTGGCTGTGAAGTCCAAGTTTAATAAGTAAAAGGTGGAAGCGGATTTCATTCAGTCCGGAAGTGGTCAGGCTTTACATATCGACAAAGAAATCTGCAATCCGATAAGGCCTTTTTATCCAATCTCGCCGCTTCCTGATCTTTTGCTTCGTCTTTTTGAGCAGCAACCCAACAGACATGCTTTATTCTTGAACCTAGAGGCTAGAGCTTACTTTTCAGTTTTGTCAAAGATAGATTAAAACAAATTATCTCAAGTTTATGACTGAAATTGGCACAGGACATCCGTTTCAACTGAAATTTTTCAAGCAGAGAGACCGACTGCGACTCGTACAAGCTGACTAATTGCAGAACTATAAATTTCGCAACGAATAAGCTTAGAATTAGTCAGTCAGTCAGTCAGTCAGTCAGTCAGTCAGTCAGTCAGTCAGTCAGTCAGTCAGTCAGTCAGTCAGTCAGTCAGTCAGTCAGTCAGTCAGTCAGTCAGTCAGTCAGTCAGTCAGTCAGTCAGTCAGTCAGTCAGTCACCCACTCACTCAAGTCAGTCAGTCAGTCAGTCAGTCAGTCAGTCAGTCAGTCAGTCAGTCAGTCAGTCAGTCAGTCACCATCCAGGTTTACCCAAAAACCCAACGCGCAGGAAGTTGCAATGCTTGAGGTCCCCTTTCAGTGCCAAAACAAAGCAATGAATTCGCGCTGGGCGAAATTGCATTAATCAAAAGTTTGCAGCCAACAGTCCAGGGTTGAAAAGCGTCTTCCTACCCCGAATTTGCATGCAAATTAGGCCTCTTAGAAAGTGGAATCAATCAATCAGGAAATGCGGAACCGGTCTCGGGCGGCCCGAGCCTCAATGGGGCAACCCTTGTCAAAGGTGAGTGCCCCCGTCTGGGGGGTCAGACCTCCGGGGGGGATGCAAATTTCTCGAAATCTCAAGTAGACGCGCGACTCAGCCATGTGAAGAGCCGATTAGCAAAAAAATAGCTTTTTTGGAAAAAAAAATTTGGAAAGCTCCTCAAATCGACAAAAAAAGTTTTTTATAATAACTGTTTATTGCAAATAATTCTCCAATGCACAGTAAAAAGGGGTTCTGGTCCTATAGATTCGATTCCTTAGTAAGTTCAGCATTCAGTTGGGGTTCGTGCAACGTACATTGCTTTTGCGCTTGTCGAGGACCAACCCCTCCACAGTCACATCTGCCGAAAGTCAGGGCCGCTGTATGTTTTAATTTGGAGAAAATAGGCACAACTTCATGTTTTGAGCTATAGGGATGAGTCAGGACTTCGATCAGAGATCCCGCACCGACCTGGCAACTAATTCAGTGTCGCATGCAGGAAAATGTTTTTCCAGTCGACTGTAACAGCCAAAATTTATCTTTAGCTGAAGCCTGATTTCTGTGAAAAGTTAATTTCCCTATTCCTTTATCTTACTTCCGAATATCGAAGCCACGAGGTAATCGATTTCAAGAGTATTTCTTCTTTATGTACGCTCATATTAGTACACTATGAACTTTAATAGAATTAGGCGGGTTCGTTTATTATTTAAAATCGAGGACTGATGTCTTGCGCCTCTGCTCAGATAATTTCTGCCAGCTGTAGATGCGAAAAATGTAATTATGAATTATGGAACAGCCTGGGATTCTACGCCTAACAACACCTTTCCCAGTGCGCAAAATTATTCCCATAGCAACGGCTCTCGAATCCGATCGACGCCCCTTGTCTGAGTGAATAGCGAGCAGTGCCTAATTCTGACACTTTTTAATTTAATCATATTTATCTTTCAATTCATAGTACTCAAGGAGAAGGTATGCAGCAGTGTACGTGCCTGTGCATGCTGCTCAGTCAAGCCAAACTCTGCCTCACGACATCTGCACTGCTCTTGGCCACTGACAAAAACACTTACTGTGGAGCATGAGCACTGCTTGATGATGTCGAAGGGAGCAAGATTCGGCAATTTGATTAGGCAAGCTTGCAGAAATCCGTAGGAAGGATCCATCTTGCTTTGAAGGATCCTAATGGCCTGTCAGACACTCACCCATCACCCTCTTTTGATGCCGGTTGCTTTCGTGACTCCAGTGTTGTGATTTCGCTTACCAACTCATAGGGGAATTCAAAGATTGGCGCCTCAAATTACAATTTTGCGCCTTTTTCTCTCATCGATTTATGCATCGCTGGAGTGGGATTCGCAGAGCAGTAACTTCTTTTTTTGTACGCAGGCTAGCATGTGTTCCCTGTAGTAAAAAGGCCTAAAAAAACCCCTTTTATTCCCCTGCCGCAGGAATGCTCCATTTTCATTTTCGACAAGAAGATAGCCGAGAAGCTGCACAAGCCCAAGCGCAAGGAGACCGTGTCCGAGGTGCTTCGGCGCGAGATTCGCTACCTGGAACGTTTCAAGCATCCGAAGCTGTTGCAGATCTGGCACCCAGTCGAAGAGTGCAAGTGAGAGTTTTCTCTTCATCTATGGCTGTAAAAACAGTTTAGGACTGCGAGTTCGCCCCTAGCAGAGAGATAAGCAGAGCTTGCGTCACCCGCCTTGCAGCGTGGACCTTTAACAAGGGACAAATTAGGCTAAGCTCCAATTCACCTGCTGTGATTGAGCAGCAGCTCTGAGCTCCAGTACACCCTGCTGTGATTGGGCAGCAGCTCTGAGCTCCAATTCAACTGCTGTGATTGGGCAGCAGCTCTGAGCTCCAGTACACCCTGCTGTGATTGGGCAGCAGCTCTGAGCTCCAGTACACCCTGCTGCTGTGATTGGGCAGCAGCTCTGAGCTCCAGTACACCCTGCTGCTGTGATTGGGCAGCAGCTCTGAGCTCCAGTACACCCTGCTGCTGTGATTGGGCAGCAGCTCTGAGCTCCAGTATACCCTGCTACTGTGATTGGGCAGCAGCTCTGAGCTCCAGTACACCCTGCTGCTGTGATTGGGCAGCAGCTCTGAGCTCCAGTATACCCTGCTACTGTGATTGGGCAGCAGCTCTGAGCTCCAGTACACCCTGCTGCTGTGATTGGGCAGCAGCTCTGAGCTCCAATTCACCTGCTGTGATTAGGCGGCAGCTGTAAGATACTTAAGATGAGGGTATTAGATGAAATGCCAAGTCAATTTTTCGTCAGATTTTTTTCACAATAGCTGCAAGAACTGAAGAAACCAATTAAGAAACAAAAAAAGCTATTATTCGTTAGTTTAGAAAGTTTTGACTTTGGAAGTCCCTGATCTGCTTTTGTCCCGAGAAAAACGAAAATTTCTCTGCTTCGTAGTCTATTTTTTGCTGCCATGTTTTCTACGAAACGAGGACGTTGTCCGTCCTTTTACGTATGCCGTCCTACTCGCTGTAGGACGTGACTAAAGCGGCGGAAATTTGGCAATGTGGTTTTTTGTGCTCTTTGATTACAGCGAAAACCTGGCCTTTGCCACCGAGCCAGTGTGGGGCAGCCTGGCCAACTTCCTGGGCAATCACGAGAGAATTGCGCAGCCCGTGCCATCCGAGCTCAAGGTTGGAATCTCAAAATGCTGCTCAACTGCAATCTGTTTTTGTTACAATAAACTCAGCTCTCAATGTTTTTTTCAGGAGGGCTTCACCGATTTGGAAATTAAGCATGGGATTCATCAGGTGAGCTGGCAGATGAACATATCAAATATAACCTATTTACAGATCTCATGTCCCAAGAAAAACTGTTTATTAAACAGGTGAACGAAGCCCTGAAGTACTTGCACAGCACACAGAAGGTGATACACGGCAACCTGAACCTGGGCTCCGTTCTCATCACTAAGCGAGGATGCTGGAAGCTCTCCGGCCTTGGCTTCGTGGAGAAGTCCAGCTCGTCCCACGTGAGCGCATATGACACATGGCTTGGATGAAGCTTGCATCCCTGATCCGGATGGATTTCAAGCTTTCAGATTAGCTGGGATGTCAGCTTGTTTCCATACTTGTGCAAGCATAGCGATAAGTCCAAAAATATGGGAATTAGAAACCCCTAATTCAGACCAGAGGGTAACAGAAATCAATAAATCCCGGTCTTAGACTCGCAGGATTAACGGCTGGCCAGGTAGGCAAATATAAATTTATTCCCAGACCTTGCTAACTTTACCCCGGATAAGCTTGGCTGGCAAGCGCGGGAGCAGTGCATTAGCCATGAAGGTGCTCAGCTTAGATCCTCCATCAATCTCCCCCGGTGGCTGTGGCAACGGCATGCATGAGAATTCGGGCTTCCTCTGTGATTGATCCCGCCCCCATCTGTTCCACAATATCAGGCTGAGTCAATGCGCACCGGCAAAGGCCAAATTGCAGTCAATTTTTCTGCCCACTTGGTAGCAGTTTAATAGAGGCTTTCGGTATTCTCTAATTGAAGGTATTGCAAACCCAGTTTTCTTGAAGTCTCAATATCACTTATTTTGGCTTCTGCTTATTGAGACGTGAGACAAGTCAGTCGGCTCTGTAGGTGAATGAAATAAACTAGATTAGTTTTCTTCAGATATCGTGTTTTAAAAGTTATCCCGTAGTTGTAGTTTTCTAAACTGTGGATTGTACCGTAGTTTTGAGAAATTGGCAATAACCGTAATTACTACGAGTAGAATTCAGTTCTTTTTTAAAGGTGTGTGTGCCTCATTCCAGTCCCTACAAAAGTTGTCTAATGACCCAGATTTTAAAATTTCTTCTTCTGTCTATCTACATGTAAAAATCATTATTTAAAAACTTGGCTGAAAGGAACTTTACTGATCAACCTGAACCTCTCTCGGTACCTGTGGTAGCACGGTTGTGCAATTCAATGTCAGTTTATCCAACTCTTCTCGGCTTTAGCGATTGTCATGCGCGGTCGAGCAGTCAGGTCAAATTTGAGCTAAAAGGCGTATTGAGCTGCAAATTGGCCAGCTCAGTTCTGTCGGGAACCCAGCTCGGGTAATCAGTCGAGAGCGGCGGTCCCGGGCCCAAAATTGATTAGCGCTGCCGACCTCTTTGAGCACGGAGAGCTCAGTGCGACGAGTTTCGTGACTAATTTTACGCGCTCCTTTGTGTTTGGCGCCATTTTGCACAGCGGAACACAGGGGAAGAAGACTCTCTCTGAGCACAGGCAGTCAACATGGAATCTGTGAGGCCTGGGATTATTACCTGCTCAGGTAATCATCAGTTGGCACTCGCTACATCACTCTTTTTCGCGCTGTGGCCAGAGCAGCTCTGCTAAAGTCCCAGTCCTGGCTCAGCAGTCAGTTGACCTCCGGCTTGGCTAGCCAAATCAGGGAAGCAAGAAGCCTGCAATCAATCTTTCGATAAATGATACTTCTATCCGCGCTCATCTCTCACTGTCCTTCCTCCATCCGCGCATGGGACCACCAGGCTTGAGCTAATTGTAGACACTGTGATGGGGAAATGTCAGAATATATCGAATGCTAAAGTCTAGTGTGTGAAAATAATTATTGGTAGTTTTGACCCAAGCGCCCAAGCATTCGCACGACCCAGAACTCCATTGTAACAAATTTCAACCAAGATGCCAAGGCTGCCAGGCACAAAAGATTTTCAGATAAACCCCTCTGCAGTTATGAGAAGGCCAACATCCTTTTATACATGCCTGACAATGAGAATGTCTCAAGTTCTCAAGATGTGTGCTCAAGGGTCAGCGGTAGGGGCAGCGGGTGGACTGTCACCTTGACTTGCGGCAGTGCCCGAAGCCGCGTGCAAATATCTACGAATAGCTTAAGCTAAAAGACTTATAGCCATCTGTGGTCAAGGCTCGTAATCAGACTGCAATGCCATGTTTGTCAACTGCGAAATTCACTCGCCTCTGCAGGACTCGTTCAACTTCACCCAGTGGACTCCGAAGCTACCGAAGATGGCGCAGCCCGATCTGGACTTCATGGCACCGGACCTGCAGATCCACGGCAAGGCCACTCAGGCCTGCGACATTTTTTCTCTGGGCCTGGTGATTCACGCTGTTTTTAACGGTGGCGTCAGTCTACTGGACGCCCGGCGCAGCTGCCAGCAGTACCACCGGAGGGTGGAGGAGGTCAGTGAGCGAGTACTTAATGCAGGAAATGGAAATTTTGGACAACTGAAGTTGAAGGACGGTGCACTCATTTTTCCTAAAGGAACGTACGATTTGCCGTATCGCCAGTGTATTTAGTATGCTGTAGAGATTGCATAGAGCTGAATCGGGTTTTGCAATACTAATTGCCCTGGCGATACTCCAAATATACGTTCTTTACCAACCCCCAGCTCATTTCGAAGAAGAAACGAGTATACCATCCTTCTACTTCAGCTGTCCATGGAACAAGCTCAAATAGTTTTGCTACCGTTCAAAATAGAAATCGTGTAAAGTGGCTCGCTTGGCAAGTAAAATAAAGAGAAAGCCGAAAATCAACATGTAGGTTGTTACGACACGTTTCGCACACCAATTGGTGCATCGTCAGGTACGAGCGTATATTGTTTGAAACGAAAGGTGTGAGCAAAGCGAATTTATATTTTTTTGTCAATGAAACAAATGAAACTATGTTGGAGTTGCGTATTAAGGGTTGGCGACTGGTTTTTTATGTACAAGGCTTCTACGAGCTAAGATCTTGAACTTGTGATCAGATGGGCATTGGTCGATGATTTTAAAGCGCTATATACCTGACGATGCACCTTGGTGTGCAAAACGCGTCGTAACAACCTACATCTTGATTTTCGGCTTTCTCTTTATTTTGCTACCGTTGCATTTGCAATTTTTTAGCTTTTTTTCTGATGAGTGAAGCAATTTTTAGTACAAAGTGCTTACACGATCAAGTCCTGATTAATGTTCGCGAATTAATTATCAGCTGCTCTCCTTGCGGCGAAAACTTTCTTTGTGCTCAGAAATTTCATCATTTCCCGTGGGAGAGGCAAAACAGTAAATAAGAGTTTTGCAATTCGAAGAGGGACTTCAGTGTTGCCAGCGAAGGCAAACTTTGCCACAGCTTCAATTCGGTAACTCTGGGCTTTGAAACTTACTGTTTCGCACTCCTCGACCCTTCACATGGTAATTCTAAATCCGATTCTCTCGAGTGCTTCGCCGTCTGCCCGGAGTGTTTTTGAAATATTGCCTCACCTGCCGGCAGTCTGGCCTCGCCTCTCCCTGTCCCACATCCTCAACCAGGATGTGTCGCGCTTGCTCCAAGGATAATCCCTTCTCCGCAGCAGCGCATTACCCACTCCTTCCTTTGCTTGTTTCCCCGCAAAAAAAGTGTGATGAATTTCGGCTGAGCAAGGAGCTTAAATCTACGGTTGCTGTGCGCTCTGTCGTGACAGGAAATCTTTCCTGCTTTCTCTCAGACGTCCATCCGACAATGTTTTTTGTCTGCAATCTCAGAGACCTGGGGGAATCAGGTTACCTAGCGGTGATGGATGGCCGAACTGTTTCGCAGATTTCATGCGTGCATTTCTATTTGCAGCTGCCGGTAAACCTGCCAAAGGCGCTCACCCAGCTGCCTTGCGAGCTCAGCGACCTGCTAGAGAAGATGCTGGACCGGGATCCCAAGCACCGACCATCTGCTCAGCTGCTGAGCATGGTGAGCACTCATTAAGAATGCATGCATGAAAAAATCTATCATAATTTGCTGAATTGTCTCCAACCCCCGTCAGAACAAGTACTTCCAGGACCCGCTGCTGCTAGCGCTGGAGGGCCTGACAACGTGCGAGGCGAAGAGCATGGAGCAGAAGAAAGAGTTCTTCGGCCTGCTCATGCAGACAATGATGAGGGAGCAGTTCCCGAAGGTACGCAAACTCATTGCAGTGGCTAAGCAGATTATATTGTGGAGTTGAGGGTCGCATGTGGCTTATTCTATAAGACTCAGATGCGACACGTTCGGATTCACTTTTCTGAGGGAGATGAAGCAGCACCTTTAATCCCAGCCAGATCGCCTTTACCGCGGCTCAGCGCCTGTCAGATCAAATTTAAATAAAGTATTTTATGCAGCCCGTTTCGAGCTGAGCAACATCAAAGCAGCCGGCAGAACAGAGGCAGGAAAATATGCATTGCAACCATTCTGTGCTAGTTGCAGTTTGTAAGGCTCAGCAAAGTTGTGCCCGCCCTAATCTTTAATTGAAATTTTGAGTGCAATCAGCCACAGGTTGCTCAATTTTCTATTGCAGAGCCCCAGTACCTCTAAGGGAATTAGTTTTAGAGAAGAGTTCCAAGTTTCAATTTGGACATTTGAATTGATTTCCAGATAAGGATGATAGCAACTTCTCCCATATACTCGAAGCAATAAAGGCAAAGTTGGTACCAAAATTTCTAGATTTCATTACATGGCCACTACACTCACTGGACTTGACACCCTCTTGCCGATCCTAGTTCGATCAGCTCAAAAGTCCCAACCTTTAAGAAATCCCCAGCCATCGCATGTTTAGCAGCCTTATAAAAAAATCCGTAGTGTCATATTTCCCGAAGGACAAAAATGAATTGCTGGCTTAAAATATCACTAGACGAGGAGGTCATGCACGGTGTGAGTCTTGTAAAAGTACACGTCAATTCCATTTTATGTTTACAAGTAACAAAGTGAATTCAGATGAGGAAGTTGCAAACCGGTTGCAGTCATTAATGGCAGGGCAATTATCTGTGAGAAGTGGCTCACCCCGAGTTAAGCAAACAATGTTAAACAAATTGCTGGCAAGAGAAAACACGCCCGATCCTCTTCTGCGCGACAAGTTAGCTTGGATGCTGGGGTGAGACCTGGTGGACCTGAATAGGA